>CAXDIW010000176.1:0-267000 GCA_963989415.1 Cerceris ruficornis
CCTCCACTGGCTCTTCCCATTGACTTGTCTTTGGTTGCTCTGCTTGTTATATATTTGTACTGCTTTAGGGATGTTGGTAGTCCCAGGGTTTCTTCTGTCTTAAATGTCTCTGCTAGACAGATTATTACGCTCTTCTGTATGTCGCTTATTTCAGTATTTGTAAGGTTGTTTATGTTTTTTATTCCATGGATATTCCAGAAGGTTATATCCTGTAAATCTTCACCTCTGTAATTTGCCTTGGGCTTATCTCCTTTCGCCTTGAAAAAATTGTTTTTCTACTAGACCTATGTCCGCTTTCCATATTAGCATTCTGTTATCTACATGTATTTTTTGGTACCCTATCCTTACTCTTCTTCCCATTTCCTTTTGCTCTGCTGCATACTTTGCTATTTCCCTTTGTATGTTCCTTTGTTGGAGTGTTAGGTCATCATCAATGTAGATTCTTTCACCTTTCAGTTGCTTTTTTGCTGCTCTGATTTTTTGTTTGGACTCCCAGTCTGCTAACTTTACTTTGATCCAGTTTTTACTTCTTTCTGTCTTTATTTCTTGCGTATATTCTATATTTGCCTCAACGTTTAATTTTTCTTTCAAAAATCTATTTACTTCTTCTATCTTCGGCTCTATATTTAGTCCTTTTATAATGATGTTGCATTTTTTCTCTTTTCTTCTCCTATCTTCCTCGGCCCTTTCTAATTCCTTTATTCTATTCGTCAAGTCTTCCCTTTCTCCGACCCACTTCTTTTCCCTCTCTATTATTTCCTCCTTTAGCTTTGTTACCTCTTTGATTGCGTTAATCATTTCTATGTATTCTTTCCTGGTTTCTTTCAGTTCTTCCTTAACATTCCTTATTTCGCCTGCCATTGAATCCATTTTTCAATCATTTTATTCAGTATGGTTGTTACGCTGTGATCTGTTTCCTTACCGTTATTTTCGACTACCTCCGCTTTTGCCTTTAGCGTCAATTGTTTTATGTCTTCGGCTGCTATTTTGCTGTTAGTGATGCATTTTGCAGGTCTTCCTCTGGTTATTTTTCCTTCGCTCGCCATATCTTTGTTTCAGTATGTTGTCTGTTTGTGCTATTTAGGTATTCGGTGGTCGTGCTTGGTTTCCTTTGAGGTTAGGTTTCCTCGTTTTCCGTTTTTCTTGGAGCAGCACAGTCCTTTTTATGATTTTTAATTTATATTGCACTTCCCCTCTGTTTTGCTGAGTTGAGTATGTAATGTCCCTGGTTTTCTTCTCGTAGTGGTCAGAAATCTGGAATATGTACTTGTGCTTCTTGGCTACACAACTGCACGCGGTAGCCCACATATATCAATCCCCGACAAGTAGAACAATGAATGGAACAGGTAGACGGTTGAAATCAATGTATATATTGCTTCTATATAGTCTAAGAAACATATATGCAAAGCATCCAAACAGTACCATTCGCCAATTTTTTGTTCTTCAAGTTTATGTGAACAACGAGCCCCATTGTTAATCCTTTAAAGGAAATTATTTGTAAATTTCGACAAGTAGAACAATGATTGGAACACGTAGACGGTTGAAATCTTTGTATATATTGCTTCCATATAGTCTAAGAAACATGTACGCAAAGCATCCAAACAGTACCATTCGCCAATTTTTTGTTCTTCAAGTTTAAGTGAACAATGAGCCCCAATGGTTAATCCTTTATCGGAAATTATTTGTAATTTTCGACAAGTAGAACAATGAATGGTACAGGTAGACGGTTGAAATCTTTGTATATATTGCTTCTATCTAATATAAGAAACATATATGCAAAGCATCCAAACAGTACCATTCGCCAATTTTTTGTTCTTCAAGTTTAAGTGAACAACGAGCCCCATTGATAATCATGAAACGGAAATTATTTGTAACTTTCTACAAGTAGAACAATGAATAGAACAGGTAGACGGGTGAAATCTTTGTATATGTTGCTTCTATATAGTCTAAGAAACCTATATGCAAAGCATCTAAACAGTAACAATCGCCAATTTTTTGTTCTTCAAGTTTAAGTGAACTTCGAGCCCCATTGTTAATCCTTTAAAGGAAATTATTTGTAAATTTCGACAAGTAGAACAATGAATGGATCAGGTAGACGGTTGAAATCATTGTATATATTGCTTCTATATAATCTACGAAACATATATGCAAAGCATCCAAACAGTACAATTCGCCAATTTTTTGTTCTTCAAGTTTAAGTGAACTACGAGCCCCATTGTTAATCATTTAACGGAAATTAATTGTAACTTTCGACAAGTAGAACAATGAGTGGAACAGGTAGACGGTTGAAATCAATGTATATATTGCTTCTATGTAGTCTACGAAACATATATGCAAAGCCTCCAAACAGTACAATTCGCCAATTTTTTGTTCTTCAAGTTTAAGTGAACTACGAGCCCCATTGTTAATCCTTTAACTGAAATTAATTGTAACTTTCTACAAGTAGAACAATGATTGGATCACGTAGACGGTTGAAATCTTTGTATATATTGCTTCCATATAGTCTAAGAAACATATATGCAAAGCATCCAAACAGTACAATTCGCCAATTTTTTGTTCTTCAAGTTTGAGTGAACTACGAGCCCCATTGTTAATCCTTTAACGGAAATTAATTGTAACTTTCTACAAGTAGAACAATGATTGGAACACGTAGACGGTTGAAATCTTTGTATATATTGCTTCCATATAGTTTAAGAAACATGTACGCAAAGCATCCAAACAGTACCATTCGCCAATTTTTTGTTCTTCAAGTTTAAGTGAACAATGAGACCCATTGTTAATCCTTTATCGGAAATTATTTGTAACTTTCGACAAGTAGAACAATGAATGGAACAGGTAGACGGTTGAAATCTTTGTATATATTGCTTCTATATAGTCTAAGAAACATATATGCAAAGCATCCAAACAGTACAATTCGCCAATTTTTTGTTCTTCAAGATTAAGTGAACAATGAGCCCCAATGGTTAATCCTTTATCGGAAATTATTTGTAACTTTCGACAAGTAGAACAATGAATGGAACAGGTAGACGGTTGAAATCTTTGTATATATTGCTTCTATATAGCCTACGAAACATATATGCAAAGCATCCAAACAGTAAAATTCGCCAATTTTTTGTTCTTCAAGTTTAAGTGAACTACGAGCCCCATTGTTAATCCTTTAACGGATATTAATTGTAACTTTCTACAAGTAGAACAATGATTGGAACACACAGACGGTTGAAATCTTTGTATACATTGCTTCCATATAGTCTAAGAAACATATATGCAAAGCATCCAAACAGTACCATTCGCCAATTTTTTGTTCTTCAAGTTTAAGTGAACAATGAGCCCCAATGGTTAATTCCTTATCGGAAATTATTTGTAATTTTCGACAAGTAGAACAATGAATGGAACAGGTAGACGGTTGAAATATTTGTATATATTGCTTCTATATAATATAACAAACATATATTCAAAGCATCCAAACAGTACAATTCGCCAATTTCTTGTTCTTCAAGTTTAAGTAAACTACGATCCCCATTGTTAATCCCTTAACGGAAATTATTTGTACCTTTCGACAAGTAGAACATTGAATGGAACAGGTAGACGGTTGAAATCATTGTATATATTGCTTTTATATAGTATAAGAATCATATATGCATATCATCGAAACAGTACAATTCGCCAATTTTTTGTTCTTCAAGTTTAACTGAACTACGAGCCCCATTGTTAATCCTTTAAAGGAAATTGTTTGTAAATTTCGACAAGTAGAACAATGAATGGATCAGGTAGACGGTTGAAATCATTGTATATATTGCTTCTATATAATCTACGAAACATATATGCAAAGCATCCAAACAGTACAATTCGCCAATTATTTCATCTTCATGTTTAAGTGAACTACGAGCCCCATTGTTAATCCTTTAAAGGAAATTATGTGTAAATTTCGACAAGTAGAACAATGATTGGAACACGTAGACGGTTGAAATCTTTCTATATATTGCTTCCATATAGTCTAAGAAACATGTACGCAAAGCATCCAGACAGTACAATTCGCCAATTTTTTGTTCTTCAAGTTTAAGTGAACTACGAGCCCCATTGTTAATCCTTTAAAGGAAATTGTTTGTAAATTTCGACAAGTAGAACAATGACTGGATCAGGTAGACGGTTGAAATCATTGTATATATTGCTTCTATATAATCTACGAAACATATATGCAAAGCATCCAAACAGTACAATTCGCCAATTCTTTGTTCTTCAAGTTTAAGTGAACAATGAGCCCCAATGGTTAATCCTTTATCGGAAATTATTTGTAACTTTCGACAAGTAGAACATTGAATGGAACAGGTAGACGGTTGAAATCTTTGTATATATTGCTTTTATATAGTATACGAAACATATATGCAAATCATCGAAACAGTACAATTCGCCAATTTTTTGTTCTTCAAGTTTAAGTGAACTACGAGCCCCATTGTTAATCCTTTATCGGAAATTATCTGTAATTTTCGACAAGTAGAACAATGAATGGAACAGGTACACGGTTGAAATCTTTGTATATATTGCTTCTATATAATCTAAGAAACATATATGCAAAGCATCCAAACAGTACCATTCGCCAATTTTTTGTTCTTCAAGTTTAAGTGAACAACGAGCCCCATTGATAATCATGAAACGGAAATTATTTGTAACTTTCTACAAGTAGAACAATGAATAGAACAGGTAGACGGTTGAAATCTTTGTATATGTTGCTTCTATATAGTCTAAGAAACCTATATGCAAAGCATCTAAACAGTAACAATCGCCAATTTTTTGATCTTCAAGTTTAAGTGAACAGCGAGCCCCATTGATAATCATGAAATGGAAATTATTTGTAACTTTCTACAAGTAGAACAATGAATAGTACAGGTAGACGGGTGAAATCTTTCTATATATTGCTTCTAAATAGTCTAAGAAACATATATGCAAAGCATCCAAACAGTACAATTCGCCAATTTTTTGTTCTTCAAGTTTAAGTGAACTACGAGCCCCATTGTTAATCCTTTAACGGAAATTAATTGTAACTTTCTACAAGTAGAACAATGATTGGAACACGTAGACGGTTGAAATCTTTGTACATATTGCTTCCATATAGTCTAAGAAACATGTACGCAAAGCATCCAAACAGTACCATTCTCCAATTTTTTGTTCTTCATGTTTAAGTGAACAATGAGCCCCAATGGTTAATCCTTTATCGGAAATTATTTGTAATTTTCGACAAGTAGAACAATGAATGGAACAGGTACACGGTTGAAATCTTTGTATATATTGCTTCTATATAATCTCAGAAACATATATGCAAAGCATCCAAACAGTACCATTCGCCAATTTTTTGTTCTTCAAGTTTAAGTGAACAACGAGCCCCATTGATAATCATGAAACGGAAATTATTTGTAACTTTCTACAAGTAGAACAATGAATAGAACAGGTAGACGGTTGAAATCTTTGTATATGTCGCTTCGATATAGTCTAAGAAACCTATATGCAAAGCATCTAAACAGTAACAATCGCCAATTTTTTGATCTTCAAGTTTAAGTGAACAGCGAGCCCCATTGATAATCATGAAATGAAAATTATTTGTAACTTTCTACAAGTAGAACAATGAATAGTACAGGTAGACGGGTGAAATCTTTCTATATATTGCTTCTAAATAGTCTAAGAAACATATATGCAAAGCATCCAAACAGTATAATTCGCCAATTTTTTGTTCTTCAAGTTTAAGTGAACGACGAGCCCCATTGTTAATCCTTTAAAGGAAATTATTTGTAAATTTCGACAAGTAGAACAATGAATGGATCAGGTAGACGGTTGAAATCATTGTATATATTGCTTCTATATAATCTACGAAACATATATGCAAAGCATCCAAACAGTACCATTCGCCAATTTTTTGTTCTTCAAGTTTAAGTGAACTACGAGCCCCATTGTTAATCCTTTAACGGAAATTAATTGTAACTTTCTACAAGTAGAACAATGATTGGAACACGTAGATGGTTGAAATCTTTGTATATATTGCTTCCATATAGTCTAAGAAACATATATGCAAAGCATCCAAACAGTACCATTCGCCAATTTTTTGTTCTTCAAGTTTAAGTGAACAATGAGACCCATTGTTAATCCTTTATCGGAAATTATTTGTAACTTTCGACAAGTAGAACAATGAATGGAACAGGTAGACGGTTGAAATCTTTGTATATATTGCTTCTATACAGTCTAAGAAACATATATGCAAAGCATCCAAACAGTACAATTCGCCAATTTATTGTTCTTCAAGTTAAAGTGAACAACGAGCCCCATTGTTAATCCTTTAAAGGAAATTACTTGTAAATTTCGACAAGTAGAACAATGATTGGAACACGTAGACGGTTGAAATCTTTGTATATATTGCTTCCATATATTCTAAGAAACATGTACGCAAAGCACCCAAACAGTACCATTCGCCAATTTTTTGGTCTTCAAGTTTAAGTGAACAATGAGCCCCAATGGTTAATTCTTTATCGGAAATTATTTGTAATTTTCGACAAGTAGAACAATGAATGGAACAGGTAGACGGTTGAAATGTTTGTATATATTGCTTCTATATAATATAACAAACATATATTCAAAGCATCCAAACAGTACAATTCGCCAATTTCTTGTTCTTCAAGTTTAAGTAAACTACGATCCCCATTGTTAATCCCTTAACGGAAATTATTTGTAACTTTCGACAGGTAGAACATTGAATGGAACAGGTAGACGGTTGAAATCTTTGTATATATTGCTTTTATATAGTATAAGAAACATATATGCAAATCATCGAAACAGTACAATTCGCCAATTTTTTGTTCTTCAAGTTTAAGTGAACTACGAGCCCCATTGTTAATCCTTTAAAGGAAATTGTTTGTAAATTTCGACAAGTAGAACAATGAATGGATTAGGTAGACTGTTGAAATCATTGTATATATTGCTTCCATATAATCTACGAAACATATATGCAAAGCATCCAAACAGTACAATTCACGAATTTTTTGTTCTTCAAGTTTAAGTGAACTACGAGCCCCATTGTTAATCCTTTAACGGAAATTAATTGTAACTTTCTACAAGTAGAACAATGATTGGAACACGTAGACGGTTGAAATCTTTGTATATATTGCTTCCATATAGTCTAAGAAACATGTACGCAAAGCATCCAAACAGTACAATTCGCCAATTTTTGTCCTTCAAGTTTAAGTGAACAATGAGCCCCATTGTTAATCCTTTATCGGAAATTATTTGTAACTTTCGACAAGTAGAACAATGAATGGAACAGGTAGACGGTTGAAATCTTTGTATATATTGCTTCTATATAGTCTAAGACACATATATGCAAAGCATCCAAACAGTACAATTCGCCAATTTTTTGTTCTGCAAGTTTAAGTGAACAATGAGCCCCATTGTTAATCATGAAACGGAAATTATTTGTGACATTCTACAAGTAGAACAATGAATAGTACAGGTAGCCGGGTGAAGTCTTTCTATATATTGCTTCTATATATTCAAAGAAACATATATGCAAAGCATCCAAACAGTACATTTCGCCAATTTTTTGTTCTTCAAGTTTAAGTGAACTACGATCCCCATTGTTAATCCTTTAACGGAAATTGTTTTTAAATTTCGACAAGTAGAACAATGAATGGAAAAGGTAGACTGTTGAAATCATTGTATATATAGCTTCTATATAGTCTAAGAAACATATATGCAAAGCATCCAAACAGTACAATTCGCCAATTTTTTGATCTTCAAGTTTAAGTGAACAGCGAGCTCCATTGATAATCATGAAATGGAAATTATTTGTAACTTTCTACAAGTAGAACGATGAATGGATCATGTAGACGGTTGAAATCATTGTATATATTGCTTCTATATAGCCTACGAAACATATATGCAAAGCATCCAAACAGTAAAATTCGCCAATTTTTTGCTCTTCAAGTTTAATTGAACTACGAGCCCCATTGTTAATCCTTTAAAGGAAATTATTTGTAAATTTCGACAAGTAGAACAATGAATGGATCATGTAGACGGTTGAAATCATTGTATATATTGCTTCTATATAGTCTAAGAAACATATATGCAAAGCATCCAAACAGTACCATTCGCCAATTTTTTGTCCTTCAAGTTTAAGTGAACAATGAGCCCCATTGTTAATCCTTTATCGGAAATTATTTGTAACTTTCGACAAGTAGAACAATGAATGGAACAGGTAGACGGTTGAAATCTTTGTATATATTGCTTCTATATAGTCTAAGAAACATATACGCAAAGCATCCAAACAGTACCATTCGCCAATTTTTTGTTCTTCAAGTTTAAGTGAACTACGATCCCCATTGTTAATCCTTTAACGGAAATTGTTTGTAAATTTCGACAAGAAGAACAATGAATGGAACAGGTAGACGGTTGAAATCTTTGTATATATTGCTTCTATATAGTCTAAGAAACATATATGCAAAGCATCCAAACGGTACCATTCGCCAATTTTTTGTCCTTCAAGTTTAAGTGAACAATGAGCCCCATTGTTAATCCTTTATCGGAAATTATTTGTAACTTTCGACAAGTAGAACATTGAATGGAACAGGTAGACGGTTGAAATCTTTGTATATATTGCTTCTATATAATCTAAGAAACATATATGCAAAGCATCCAAACAGTACAATTCGCCAATTATTTCATCTTCATGTTTAAGTGAACTACGAGCCCCATTGTTAATACTTTAACGGAAATTATTTGTAACTTTCGACAAGATGAACAATGAATAGAACAGGTAGACGGTTGAAATCTTTGTATATGTTGCTTCTATATAGTCTAAGAAACCTATATGCGATGCATCTAAACAGTAACATTCGCCAATGTATTGATCTTCAAGTTTAAGTGAACAGCGAGCCCCATTGATAATCATGAAATGGAAATTATTTGTAACTTTCTACAAGTAGAACAATGAATAGTACAGGTAGACGAGTGAAATCTTTCTATATATTGCTTCTATATAGTCTAAGAAACATATATGCAAAGCATCCAAACAGTACCAGTCGCCAATTTTTTGATCTTCAAGATTATGTGAACGGCGAGCCCCATTGATAATCATGAAATGGAAATTATTTGTAACTTTCTACAAGTAGAACAATGAATAGTACAGGTAGACGGGAGAAATCTTTCTATATATTGCTTCTAAATAGTCTAAGAAACATGTACGCAAAGCATCCAAACAGTACCATTCCCCAATTTTTTGTTCTTCAAGTTTAAGTGAACAATGAGCCCCAATGGTTAATCCTTTATCGGAAATTATTTGTAATTTTCGACAAGTAGAACAATGAATGGAACAGGTAGACGGTTGAAATCTTTGTATATATTGCTTCTATATAATCTAAGATACATATATGCAAAGCATCCAAACAGTACCATTCGCCAATTTTTTGTCCTTCAAGTTTAAGTGAACAATGAGCCCCATTGTTAATCCTTTATCGGAAATTATTTGTAACTTTCGACAAGTAGAACAATGAATGGAACAGGTAGACGGTTGAAATCTTTGTATATATTGCTTCTATATAGTCTAAGAAACATATACGCAAAGCATCCAAACAGTACCATTCGCCAATTTTTTGTTCTTCAAGTTTAAGTGAACTACGATCCCCATTGTTAATCCTTTAACGGAAATTGTTTGTAAATTTCGACAAGAAGAACAATGAATGGAACAGGTAGACGGTTGAAATCTTTGTATATATTGCTTCTATATAGTCTAAGAAACATATATGCAAAGCATCCAAACGGTACCATTCGCCAATTTTTTGTCCTTCAAGTTTAAGTGAACAATGAGCCCCATTGTTAATCCTTTATCGGAAATTATTTGTAACTTTCGACAAGTAGAACATTGAATGGAACAGGTAGACGGTTGAAATCTTTGTATATATTGCTTCTATATAATCTAAGAAACATATATGCAAAGCATCCAAACAGTACAATTCGCCAATTATTTCATCTTCATGTTTAAGTGAACTACGAGCCCCATTGTTAATACTTTAACGGAAATTATTTGTAACTTTCGACAAGATGAACAATGAATAGAACAGGTAGACGGTTGAAATCTTTGTATATGTTGCTTCTATATAGTCTAAGAAACCTATATGCGATGCATCTAAACAGTAACATTCGCCAATGTATTGATCTTCAAGTTTAAGTGAACAGCGAGCCCCATTGATAATCATGAAATGGAAATTATTTGTAACTTTCTACAAGTAGAACAATGAATAGTACAGGTAGACGAGTGAAATCTTTCTATATATTGCTTCTATATAGTCTAAGAAACATATATGCAAAGCATCCAAACAGTACCAGTCGCCAATTTTTTGATCTTCAAGATTATGTGAACGGCGAGCCCCATTGATAATCATGAAATGGAAATTATTTGTAACTTTCTACAAGTAGAACAATGAATAGTACAGGTAGACGGGAGAAATCTTTCTATATATTGCTTCTAAATAGTCTAAGAAACATATATGCAAAGCATCCAAACAGTACAATTCGCCAATTTTTTGATCTTCAAGTTTAAGTGAACAGCGAGCTCCATTGATAATCATGAAATGGAAATTATTTGTAACTTTCTACAAGTAGAACGATGAATGGATCATGTAGACGGTTGAAATCATTGTATATATTGCTTCTATATAGCCTACGAAACATATATGCAAAGCATCCAAACAGTACAATTCGCCAATTTTTTGCTCTTCAAGTTTAATTGAACTACGAGCCCCATTGTTAATCCTTTAAAGGAAATTATTTGTAAATTTCGACAAGTAGAACAATGAATGGATCATGTAGACGGTTGAAATCATTGTATATATTGCTTCTATATAGTCTACGAAACATATATGCAAAGCATCCAAACAGTACCATTCGCCAATTTTTTGTTCTTCAAGTTTAAGTGAACGACGAGCCCCATTGTTAATACTTTAAAGGAAATTGTTTGTAAATTTCGACAAGTAGAACAATGAATGCATCAGGTAGACGGTTGAAATCATTGTATATATTGCTTCTATATAGTCTAAGAAACATATATGCAAAGCAGCCAAACAGTACCAGTCGCCAATTTTATGTCCTTCAAGTTTAAGTGAACAATGAGCCCCATTGTTAATCCTTTATCGGAAATTATTTGTAACTTTCGACAAGTAGAACAATGAATGGAACAGGTAGACGGTTGAAATCTTTTTATATATTGCTTCTATATAGTCTAAGAAACATATATGCAAAGCATCCAAACAGTACCAGTCGCCAATTTTTTGTTCTTCAAGTTTAAGTGAACTACGAGCCCCATTGTTAATACTTTAACGGAAATTATTTGACCGATTGTCAATGGTGATTATCAATGGGGCTCGCTGTTCAATTAAACTTGAAGATCAAAAAATTGGCGATTGTTACTGTTTAGATGCTTTGCATATAGGTTTCTTAGACTATATAGAAGCAACATATACAAAGATTTCAACCGTCTACCTGTTCTATTCATTGTTCTACTTGTAGAAAGTTATAAATAATTTCCGTTTCATGATTATCAATGGGGCTCGTTGTTCACTTAAACTTGAAGAACAAAAAATTGGCGAATTGTACTGTTTGGATGCTTTCCATATATGTTTCGTAGATTATATAGAAGCAATATATACAATGATTTCAACCGTCTACCTGATCCAATCATTGTTCTACTTGTCGAAATTTACAAATAATTTCCTTTAAAGGATTAACAATGGGGCTCGTAATTCACTTAAAATTGAAGAACAAAAAATTGGCGAATTGTACTGTTTGGATGCTTTGCATATATGTTTCTTAGACTATTTAGAAGCAATATATAGAAAGATTTCACCCGTCTACCTGTACTATTCATTGTTCTACTTGTAGAAAGTTACAAATAATTTCCATTTCATGATTATCAATGGGGCTCGCTGTTCACTTAAACTTGAAGATCAAAAAATTGGCGATTGTTACTGTTTAGATGCTTTGCATATATGTTTCTTAGACTATATAGAAGCAATATATACATTGATTTCAACCGTCTAACTGTTCCATTCATTGTTCTACTTGTCGAAAGTTACAAATAATTTCCGATAAAGGATTAAACATTGGGGCTCATTGTTCACTTAAACTTGAACAACAAAAAATTGGCGAATTGTACTGTTTGGATGCTTTGCATATGTGTCTCTTAGATTATATAGAAGCAATATATACAATGATTTGAATCGTCTACCTGTTCCATTCATTGTTCTACTTGTCGAAAGTTACAAATAATTTCCGTTAAGGGATTAACAATGGGGATCGTAGTTTACTTAAACTTGAAGAACAAAAAATTGGCGAATTGTACTGTTTGGATGCTTTCCATATATGTTTCGTAGATTATATAGAAGCAATATATACAATGATTTCAACCGTCTACCTGATCCAATCATTGTTCTACTTGTCGAAATTTACAAATAATTTCCTTTAAAGGATTAACAATGGGGCTCGTAATTCACTTAAAATTGAAGAACAAAAAATTGGCGAATTGTACTGTTTGGGTGCTTTGCATATATGTTTCTTAGACTATTTAGAAGCAATATATAGAAAGATTTCACCCTTCTACCTGTACTATTCATTGTTCTACTTGTAGAAAGTTACAAATAATTTCCATTTCATGATTATCAATGGGGCTCGCTGTTCACTTAAACTTGAAGATCAAAAAATTGGCGATTGTTACTGTTTAGATGCTTTGCATATATGTTTCTTAGACTATATAGAAGCAATATATACATTGATTTCAACCGTCTAACTGTTCCATTCATTGTTCTACTTGTCGAAAGTTACAAATAATTTCCGATAAAGGATTAAACATTGGGGCTCATTGTTCACTTAAACTTGAACAACAAAAAATTGGCGAATTGTACTGTTTGGATGCTTTGCATATATGTTTCTTAGACTATATAGAAGCAATATAAACAAAGATTGCAACCGTCTACCTGTTCCATTCATTGTTCTACTTGTCGAAAGTTACAAATAATTTCCGATAAAGGATTAACCATTGGGGCTCAATGTTCACTTAAACTTGAAGAACAAAAAATTGGCGAATTGTACTGTTTGGATGCTTTGCATATATGTTTCTTAGACTATATAGAAGCAATATATACTTTGATTTCAACCGGCTACCTGTTCCATTCATTGTTCTACTTGTCACAAGTTACAAATAATTTCCATAAAGGGATTAACAATGGGGATCGTAGTTTACTTAAACTTGAAGATAAAATAATTGGCGAATTGTACTGTTTGGATGCTTTGCATATATGTTTCTTAGACTATATAGAAGCAATATATACAATGATTTCAACCGTCTACCTGATCCATTCATTGTTCTACAAGTCATAAATTACAAATAATTTCCGATAAAGGATTAACCATTGGGGCTCATTGTTCACTAAAATTGAAGAACAAAAAATTGTCGGATTGTACTGTTTGGATGCTTTGCATATATGTTTCTTAGATTATATAGAAGCAATATATACAAAGATTTCAACCGTCTACCTGTTCCATTCAGTGTTCTACTTGTCGAAAGTTACAAATAATTTCCGATAAAGGATTAACAATGGGGCTCATTGTTCACTTAAACTTGAAGATCAAAAAATTGGCGAATGTTACTGTTTGGATAATTTGCAGATATGTTTCTTAGACTATATAGAAGCAATATATACAGTGATTTCAACCGTCTACCTTTTCCATTCATTGTTCTACGTGTCGAAAGTTACAAATGATTTCCATTAAGGGATTAACAATGGGGATCGCAGTTTACTTAAACTTGAAGTACAAGAAATTGGCGAATTGTACTGTTTGGATGCTTTCCAAATATGTTTCTTAGACTATATAGACGCAATATATACAATGATTTCAACCGTCTACATATTCCATTCATTATTCTACTTGCCGAAATTTACAAATAATTTCCTTTAAAGGATTAACAATGGGGCTCGTAGTTCACTTAAACTTGAAGAGCAAAAAATTGGCGAATTGTACTGTTTGGACGCTATGCATATATGTTTCTTAGACTATATAGACGCAATATATACATTGATTTCAACCGTCTACCTGTTCCAATCATTGTTCTACTTGTCGAAATTTACAAATAATTTCCTTTAAAGGATTAACAATGGGGCTCGTAATTCACTTAAAATTGAAGAACAAAAAATTGGCGAATTGTACTGTTTGGATGCTTTGCATATATGTTTCTTAGACTATTTAGAAGCAATATATAGAAAGATTTCACCCGTCTACCTGTACTATTCATTGTTCTACTTGTAGAAAGTTACAAATAATTTCCATTTCATGATTATCAATGGGGCTCGCTGTTCACTTAAACGTGAAGATCTAAAAATTGGCGATTGTTACTGTTTAGATGCTTTGCATATATGTTTCTTAGACTATATAGAAGCAATATATACATTGATTTCAACCGTCTAACTGTTCCATTCATTGTTCTACTTGTCGAAAGTTACAAATAATTTCCGATAGAGGATTAAACATTGGGGCTCATTGTTCACTTAAACTTGAACAACAAAAAATTGGCGAATTGTACTGTTTGGATGCTTTGCATATATGTTTCTTAGACTATATAGAAGCAATATAAACAAAGATTTCAACCGTCTACCTGTTCCATTCATTGTTCTACTTGTCGAAAGTTACAAATAATTTCCGATAAAGGATTAACCATTGGGGCTCAATGTTCACTTAAACTTGAAGAACAAAAAATTGGCGAATTGTACTGTTTGGATGCTTTGCATATATGTTTCTTAGACTATATAGAAGCAATATATACTTTGATTTCAACCGGCTACCTGTTCCATTCATTGTTCTACTTGTCACAAGTTACAAATAATTTCCATTAAGGGATTAACAATGGGGATCGTAGTTCACTTAAACTTGAAGAACAAAAAATTGGCGAATTGTACTGTTTGGATGCTTTGCATATATGTTTCGTAGACTATATAGAAGCAATATATACAAAGATTTCAACCGTCTACGTGTTCCAATCATTGTTCTACTTGTCGTAATTTACAAATAATTTCCTTTAAAGGATTAACAATGGGGCTCGTTGTTCACTTAAACTTGAAGAACAATAAATTGGCGAATTGTACTGTTTGGATGCTTTGCATATATGTTTCTTAGACTATATAGAAGCAATATATACAAAGATTTCAACCGTCTAACTGTTCCATTCATTGTTCTACTTGTCGAAAGTTACAAATAATTTCCATTAAAGGATTAACAATGGGGCTCGTAGTTCACTTAAACTTGAAGAACAAAAAATTGGCGAATTGTACTGTTTGGATGCTTTGCATATATGTTTCGTAGATTATATAGAAGCAATATATACATTGATTTCAACCGTCTACCAGTTCCATTCATTGTTCTACTTGTCGAAAGTTACAAATAATTTCCGATAAAGGATTAACAATGGGTCTCATTGTTCACTTAAACTTGAAGAACAAAAAATTGGCGAATGGTACTGTTTGGATGCTTTGCATATATGTTTCTTAGACTATTTAGAAGCAATATATACAACGATTTCAACCTTCTACCTGTTCCATTCATTGTTCTACTTGTCGAAAGTTACAAATAATTACCGATAAAGGATTAACCATTGGGGCTCATTGTTCACTTAAACTTGAGGAACAACAAATTGGCGAATTGTACTGTTTGGATGCTTTGCATATATGTTTCTTAGACTATATAGAAGCAATATATACAAAGATTTCAACCGTCTACATGTTCCATTCATTGTTCTACTTGTCGAAATTTACAAATAATTTCCGATAAAGGATTAACAATGGGTCTCATTGTTCACTTAAACTTGAAGAACAAAAAATTGGCGAATGGTACTGTTTGGATGATTTGCATATATGTTTCTTAGACTATATAGAAGCAATATATACATTGATTTCAACCGTCTACCTGTTCCACTCATTGTTCTACTTGTCGCAAGTTACAAATAATTTCCGTTAAAGTATTAACAATGGGGCTCGTAGTTCACTTAAACTTGAAGATGAAATAATTGGCGAATTGTACTGTTTGGATGCTTTGCATATATGTTTCTTAGATTATATAGAAGCAATATATACAAAGATTTCAACCATCTACCTGTTCCATTCATTGTTCTACTTGTCGAAAGTTACAAATAATTTCCGTTAAGGGATTAACAATGGGGATCGTAGTTTACTTAAACTTGAAGAACAAGAAATTGGCGTATGGTACTGTTTGGATGCTTTGCGTACATGTTTCTTAGACTATATGGAAGCAATATATACAAAGATTTCAACCGTCTACGTGTTCCATTCATTGTTCTACTTGCCGAAATTTACAAATAAATTCCTTTAAAGGATTAACAATGGGGCTCGTAGTTCACTTAAACTTGAAGAACAAAAAAATGGCGAATTGTACTGTTTGGATGCTTTGCATATATGTTTCTTAGACTATTTAGAAGCAATATATAGAAAGATTTCACCCGTCTACCGGTAGTATTCATTGTTCTACTTGTAGAAAGTTACACATAATTTCCGTTAAGGGATTAACAATGGGGATCGTAGTTTACTTAAACTTGAAGAACAAAAAATTGGCGAATTGTACTGTTTGGATGCTTTCCATATATGTTTCGTAGATTATATAGAAGCAATATATACAATGATTTCAACCGTCTACCTGATCCAATCATTGTTCTACTTGTCGAAATTTACAAATAATTTCCTTTAAAGGATTAACAATGGGGCTCGTAATTCACTTAAAATTGAAGAACAAAAAATTGGCGAATTGTACTGTTTGGGTGCTTTGCATATATGTTTCTTAGACTATTTAGAAGCAATATATAGAAAGATTTCACCCTTCTACCTGTACTATTCATTGTTCTACTTGTAGAAAGTTACAAATAATTTCCATTTCATGATTATCAATGGGGCTCGCTGTTCACTTAAACTTGAAGATCAAAAAATTGGCGATTGTTACTGTTTAGATGCTTTGCATATATGTTTCTTAGACTATATAGAAGCAATATATACATTGATTTCAACCGTCTAACTGTTCCATTCATTGTTCTACTTGTCGAAAGTTACAAATAATTTCCGATAAAGGATTAAACATTGGGGCTCATTGTTCACTTAAACTTGAACAACAAAAAATTGGCGAATTGTACTGTTTGGATGCTTTGCATATATGTTTCTTAGACTATATAGAAGCAATATAAACAAAGATTGCAACCGTCTACCTGTTCCATTCATTGTTCTACTTGTCGAAAGTTACAAATAATTTCCGATAAAGGATTAACCATTGGGGCTCAATGTTCACTTAAACTTGAAGAACAAAAAATTGGCGAATTGTACTGTTTGGATGCTTTGCATATATGTTTCTTAGACTATATAGAAGCAATATATACTTTGATTTCAACCGGCTACCTGTTCCATTCATTGTTCTACTTGTCACAAGTTACAAATAATTTCCATAAAGGGATTAACAATGGGGATCGTAGTTTACTTAAACTTGAAGATAAAATAATTGGCGAATTGTACTGTTTGGATGCTTTGCATATATGTTTCTTAGACTATATAGAAGCAATATATACAATGATTTCAACCGTCTACCTGATCCATTCATTGTTCTACAAGTCATAAATTACAAATAATTTCCGATAAAGGATTAACCATTGGGGCTCATTGTTCACTAAAATTGAAGAACAAAAAATTGTCGGATTGTACTGTTTGGATGCTTTGCATATATGTTTCTTAGATTATATAGAAGCAATATATACAAAGATTTCAACCGTCTACCTGTTCCATTCAGTGTTCTACTTGTCGAAAGTTACAAATAATTTCCGATAAAGGATTAACAATGGGGCTCATTGTTCACTTAAACTTGAAGATCAAAAAATTGGCGAATGTTACTGTTTGGATAATTTGCAGATATGTTTCTTAGACTATATAGAAGCAATATATACAGTGATTTCAACCGTCTACCTTTTCCATTCATTGTTCTACGTGTCGAAAGTTACAAATGATTTCCATTAAGGGATTAACAATGGGGATCGCAGTTTACTTAAACTTGAAGTACAAGAAATTGGCGAATTGTACTGTTTGGATGCTTTCCAAATATGTTTCTTAGACTATATAGACGCAATATATACAATGATTTCAACCGTCTACATATTCCATTCATTATTCTACTTGCCGAAATTTACAAATAATTTCCTTTAAAGGATTAACAATGGGGCTCGTAGTTCACTTAAACTTGAAGAGCAAAAAATTGGCGAATTGTACTGTTTGGACGCTATGCATATATGTTTCTTAGACTATATAGACGCAATATATACATTGATTTCAACCGTCTACCTGTTCCAATCATTGTTCTACTTGTCGAAATTTACAAATAATTTCCTTTAAAGGATTAACAATGGGGCTCGTAATTCACTTAAAATTGAAGAACAAAAAATTGGCGAATTGTACTGTTTGGATGCTTTGCATATATGTTTCTTAGACTATTTAGAAGCAATATATAGAAAGATTTCACCCGTCTACCTGTACTATTCATTGTTCTACTTGTAGAAAGTTACAAATAATTTCCATTTCATGATTATCAATGGGGCTCGCTGTTCACTTAAACGTGAAGATCTAAAAATTGGCGATTGTTACTGTTTAGATGCTTTGCATATATGTTTCTTAGACTATATAGAAGCAATATATACATTGATTTCAACCGTCTAACTGTTCCATTCATTGTTCTACTTGTCGAAAGTTACAAATAATTTCCGATAGAGGATTAAACATTGGGGCTCATTGTTCACTTAAACTTGAACAACAAAAAATTGGCGAATTGTACTGTTTGGATGCTTTGCATATATGTTTCTTAGACTATATAGAAGCAATATAAACAAAGATTTCAACCGTCTACCTGTTCCATTCATTGTTCTACTTGTCGAAAGTTACAAATAATTTCCGATAAAGGATTAACCATTGGGGCTCAATGTTCACTTAAACTTGAAGAACAAAAAATTGGCGAATTGTACTGTTTGGATGCTTTGCATATATGTTTCTTAGACTATATAGAAGCAATATATACTTTGATTTCAACCGGCTACCTGTTCCATTCATTGTTCTACTTGTCACAAGTTACAAATAATTTCCATTAAGGGATTAACAATGGGGATCGTAGTTCACTTAAACTTGAAGAACAAAAAATTGGCGAATTGTACTGTTTGGATGCTTTGCATATATGTTTCGTAGACTATATAGAAGCAATATATACAAAGATTTCAACCGTCTACGTGTTCCAATCATTGTTCTACTTGTCGTAATTTACAAATAATTTCCTTTAAAGGATTAACAATGGGGCTCGTTGTTCACTTAAACTTGAAGAACAATAAATTGGCGAATTGTACTGTTTGGATGCTTTGCATATATGTTTCTTAGACTATATAGAAGCAATATATACAAAGATTTCAACCGTCTAACTGTTCCATTCATTGTTCTACTTGTCGAAAATTACAAATAATTTCCGATAAAGGATTAACGATTGGGGCTCATTGTTCACTTAAACTTGAAGAACAAAAAATTGGCGAATGGTACTGTTTCGATGCTTTGTATATATGTTTCTTGGACTATATAGAAGCAATATATACAATGATTTCAACCGTCTACCTGTTCCATTCATTGTTCTACTTGCCGAAATTTACAAATAATTTCCTTTAAAGGATTAACAATGGGGCTCGTAGTTCACTTAAACTTGAAGAGCAAAAAATTGGCGAATTGTACTGTTTGGACGCTTTGCATATATGTTTCTTGGACTATATAGAAGCAATATATACAATGATTTCAACCGTCTACGTGTTCCAATCATTGTTCTACTTGTCGAAATTTATAAATAATTTCCTTTAAAGGATTAACAATGGGGCTCGTAGTTCACTTAAACTTGAAGAACAAAAAATTGGCGAATTGTACTGTTTGGATGCTTTGCATATATGTTTCTTAGACTATTTAGAAGCAATATATAGAATGATTTCACCCGTCTACCTGTACTATTCATTGTTCTACTTGTAGAAAGTTACAAATAATTTCCATTTCATGATTATCAGTGGGGCTCGTAGTTCACTTAAACATGAATATGAAATAATTGGCGAATTGTACTGTTTGGATGCTTTGCATATGTGTCTCTTAGATTATATAGAAGCAATATATACAATGATTTGAATCGTCTACCTGTTCCATTCATTGTTCTACTTGTCGAAAGTTACAAATAATTTCCGTTAAGGGATTAACAATGGGGATCGTAGTTTACTTAAACTTGAAGAACAAAAAATTGGCGAATTGTACTGTTTGGATGCTTTGCATATATGTTTCTTAGACTATATAGAAGCAATATATACAATGATTTCAACAGTCTACCTGTTCCATTCATTGTTCTACTTGTCGAAATTTACAAATAATTTCCTTTAAAGGATTAACAATGGGGCTCGTTGTTCACTTAAACTTGAAGGACAAAAAATTGGCGAATGGTACTGTTTGGATGCTTTGCATATATGTTTCTTAGACTATATGGAAGCAATATATACAAAGATTTCAACCGTCTACGTGCTCCAATCAATGTTCTACTTGTAGAAAGTTACATTTAATTTCCGTTAAAGGATTAACAATGGGGCTCGTAGTTCACTTAAACTTGAAGAACAAAAAATTGGAGAATTGTACTGTTTGGATGCTTTGCATATATGTTTCTTAGAGTATATAGAAGCAATATATACATTGATTTCAACCGTCTACCTGTTCCATTCATTGTTCTACTGGTCGAAAGTTACAAATAATTTCCTTTAAAGGATTAACAATGGGGCTCGTAGTTCACTTAAACTTGAAGAACAAAAATTGGCGAATTGTACTGTTTGGATGCTTTGCATATATGTTTCTTAGACTATTTAGAAGCAATATATAGAATGATTTCACCCGTCTACCTGTACTATTCATTGTTCTACTTGTAGAAAGTTACAAATAATTTCCATTTCATGATTATCAGTGGGGCTCGTAGTTCACTTAAACATGAATATGAAATAATTGGCGAATTGTACTGTTTGGATGCTTTGCATATGTGTCTCTTAGATTATATAGAAGCAATATATACAATGATTTGAATCGTCTACCTGTTCCATTCATTGTTCTACTTGTCGAAAGTTACAAATAATTTCCGTTAAGGGATTAACAATGGGGATCGTAGTTTACTTAAACTTGAAGAACAAAAAATTGGCGAATTGTACTGTTTGGATGCTTTGCATATATGTTTCTTAGACTATATAGAAGCAATATATACAATGATTTCAACAGTCTACCTGTTCCATTCATTGTTCTACTTGTCGAAATTTACAAATAATTTCCTTTAAAGGATTAACAATGGGGCTCGTTGTTCACTTAAACTTGAAGAACAAAAAATTGGCGTTTTGTACTGTTTGGATGCTTTGCATATATGTTTCGTAGATTATATAGAAGCAATATATACAATTATTTCAACCGTCTACCTGATCCATTTATTGTTCTACTTGTCGAAATTTACAAATAATTTCCTTTAAAGATTTAACAATGTGGCTCGTAGTTCACTTAAACTTGAAGAACAAAAAATTGGCAAATGGTACTGTTTGGATGCTTTGCATATATGTTTCTTAGAGTATATAGAAGCAATATATACATTGATTTCAACCGTCTACCTGTTCCATTCATTGTTCTACTGGTCGAAAGTTACAAATAATTTCCGATAAAGGATTAAAATGGACCTCATTGTTCACTTAAACTTGAAGGACAAAAAATTGGCGAATGGTACTGTTTGGATGCTTTGCATATATGTTTCTTAGACTATATGGAAGCAATATATACAAAGATTTCAACCGTCTACGTGCTCCAATCAATGTTCTACTTGTAGAAAGTTACAATTAATTTCCGTTAAAGGATTAACAATGGGGCTCGTAGTTCACTTAAACTTGAAGAACAAAAAATTGGAGAATTGTACTGTTTGGATGCTTTGCATATTTGTTTCGTAGACTATATAGAAGCAATATATACAAAGATTTCAACCGTCTACCTGTTCCATTCATTGTTCTACTTGTCGAAAGTTACAAATAATTTCCGATAAAGGATTAACAATGGGGCTCATTGTTCACTTAAATTTGAAGGACAAAAAATTAGCGAATGGTACTGTTTGGATGCTTTGCATATATGTTTCTTAGACAATATGGAAGCAATATATACAAAGATTTCAACCGTCTACGTGTTCCAATCATTGTTCTACTTGTCGAAATTTACAAATAATTTCCTTTAAAGGGTTAACAATGGGGCTCGTAGATCACTTAAAATTGAAGAACAAAAAATTGGCGAATGGTACTGTTTGGATGCTTTGCATATATGTTTCTTAGATTATATAGAAGCAATATATACAAAGATTTCAACCGTCTACCTGTTCCATTCATTGTTCTACTTGTCGAAATTTACAAATAATTTCCGTTAAAGGATTAACAATGGGGCTCGTAGTTCTCTTAAACTTGAAGATTCAAAAATTGGCGAATGTTACTGTTTAGATGCTTTGGATATAGGTTTCTTAGACTATATAGAAGCAATATATACAAAGATTTCAACCGTCTACCTGTTCCATTCATTGTTCTACTTGTCGAAAATTACAAATAATTTCCGATAAAGGATTAACGATTGGGGCTCATTGTTCACTTAAACTTGAAGAACAAAAAATTGGCGAACGGTACTGTTTCGATGCTTAGTATATATGTTTCTTAGACTATATAGAAGCAATATATACAATGATTTCAACCGTCTACCTGTTCCATTCATTGTTCTACTTGCCGAAATTTACAAATAATTTCCTTTAAAGGATTAACAATGGGGCTCGTAGTTCACTTAAACTTGAAGAGCAAAAAATTGGCGAATTTTACTGTTTGGATGCTTCGCATATATGTTTCTTAGACTATATAGAAGCAATATATACAAAGATTTCAACCGTCAACTTGTTCCACTCATTGTTCTACTTGTCGAAAGTTAGAAATAATTTCCGATAAAGGATTAACCATTGGGGCTCATTGTTCACTTAAACTTGAAGAACAAAAAATTGTCGAATTGTACTGTTTGGATGCTTTGCATATATGTTTCTTAGACTATATAGAAGCAATATATACAATGATTTCAACCGTCTACCTGTTCCATTCATTGTTCTACTTGTCGAAAATTACAAACAATTTCCGATAAAGGATTAACCATTGGGGCTCATTGTTCACTAAACTTGAAGAACAAAAAATTGTCGAATTGTACTGTTTGGATGATTTGCTTATATGTTTCTTAGACTATATAGAAGCAATATATACAAAGATTTCAAGCGTCTACCTGTTCCATTCATTGTTCTACTTGTCGAAAGTTACAAATAATTTCCGATAAAGGATTAACCATTAGGGCTCATTGTTCAATTAAACTTCAAGAACAAAAAATTGGCGAATTGTACTGTTTGGATGCTTTGCATATATGTTTCTTAGACTATATAGAAGCAATATATACAAAGATTTCAACCGTCTACCTGTTCCATTCATTGATATACTTGTCGAAATTTACAAATAATTTCCTTTAAAGGATTAACAATGGGGGTCGTAGTTCACTTAAACTTGAAGAACAAAAAATTGGCGAATGGTACTGTTTGGATGCTTTGCATATATGTCTCTTAGACTATATAGAAGCAATATATACAAAGATTTCAACCGTCTACCTGTTCCATTCATTGTTCTACTTGTCGAAAGTTACAAATAATACCCGATAACGGATTAAGCATTGGGGCTCATTGTTCACTTAAACTTGAAGAACAAAAAATTGGCGAATTGTACTGTTTGGATGCTTTGCATATATGTTTCGTAGATTATATAGATCAATATATACAATGATTTCAACCGTCTACCTGATCCATTCATTGTTCTACTTGTCGAAATTTACAAATAATTTCCTTTAAAGGATTAACAATGGGGCTCGTAGTTCACTTAAACTTGAAGAACAAAAAATTGGCGAATGGTACTGTTTGGATGCTTTGCATATATGTTTCATAGACTATATAGAAGCAATATATTCAAAGATTTCAACCGTCTACCTGTTCCATTCATTGTTCTACTTGTCGAAAATTACAAATAATTTCCGATAAAGGATTAACCATTGGGGCTCATTGTTCACTAAACTTGAAGAACAAAGATTGTCGAATTGTACTGTTTGGATGCTTTGCATATATGTTTCTTAGACTATATAGAAGCAATATATACAAAGATTTCAAGCGTCTACCTGTTCCATTCATTGTTCTACTTGTCGAAAGTTACAAATAATTTCCGATAAAGGATTAACCATTGGGGCTCATTGTTCACTTAAACTTGAAGAACAAAAAATTGGCGAATTGTACTGTTTGGATGCTTTGCATATATGTTTCTTAGACTATATAGAAGCAATATATACACAGATTTCAACCGTCTACCTGTTCCATTCATTGTTCTACTTGTCGAAATTTACAAATAATTTCCTTTAAAGGATTAACAATGGGGCTCGTAGTTCACTTAAACTTGAAGAACAAAAAATTGGCGAATTGTACTGTTTCGATGCTTTGCATATATGTTTCGTAGGCTATATAGAAGCAATATATACAATGATTTCAACCGTCTACCTGATCCATTCATTGTTCTACTTGTCGAAATTTACAAATAATTTCCTTTAAAGGATTAACAATGGGGCTCGTAGTTCACTTAAACTTGAAGAACAAAAAATTGGCGAATTGAACTGTTTGGATGCTGAGCATATGTGTTTCTTAGACTATTTAGAAGCAATATGTAGACCGATTTCACCCGTCTACCTGTACTATTCATTGTTCTACTTGTAGAAAGTTACAAATCATTTCCGATAAAGGATTAACCATTGGGGCTCATTGTTCACTAAACTAGAAGAACAAAAAATTGTCGAATTGTACTGTTTGGATGCTTTGCATATATGTTTCTTAGACAATATAGAAGCAATATATACAATGATTTCAACCGTCTACCTGTTCCATTCATTGTTCAACTTGTCGAAAGTTACAAATAATTTCCGATAACGGATTAACCATTGGGGCTCATTGTTCACTTAAACTTGAAGAACAAAAAATTGTCGAATTGTACTGTTTGGATGCTTTGCATATATGTTTCTTAGACTATATAGAAGCAATATATACAATGATTTCAACCGTCTACCTGTTCCATTCATTGTTCTACTTGTCGAAAATTACAAATAATTTCCGATAAAGGATTAACCATTGGGGCTCATTGTTCACGAAACTTGAAGAACAAAAAATTGGCGAATTGTACTGTTTCGATGCTTTGCATATATGTTTCGTAGGCTATATAGAAGCAATATATACAATGATTTCAACCGTCTACCTGTTCCATTCATTGTTCTACTTGTCGAAATTTACAAATAATTTCCGTTAAAGGATTAACAATGGGGCTCGTAGTTCACTTAAACTTGAAGATTCAAAAATTGGCGAATGTTACTGTTTAGATGCTTTGGATATAGGTTTCTTAGACTATATAGAAGCAATATATACAAAGATTTCAACCGTCTACCTGTTCCATTCATTGTTCTACTTGTCGAAAATTACAAATAATTTCCTTTAAAGGATTAACAATGGGGCTCGTAGTTCACTTAAACTTGAAGAACAAAAAATTGGCGAATTGTACTGTTTCGATGCTTTGCATATATGTTTCGTAGGCTATATAGAAGCAATATATACAATGATTTCAACCGTCTACCAGTTCCATTCATTGTTCTACTTGTCAAAAGTTACAAATCATTTCCGATAACGGATTAACCATTGGGGCTCATTGTTCACTTAAACTTGAAGAACAAAAAATTGGCGACTGGTACTGTTTGGATGCTTTGCATATATGTTTCTTAGACTATATAGAAGCAATATACACAATGATTTCAACAGTCTACCTGTTCCATTCATTGTTCTACTTGTCGAAATTTACAAATAATTTCCTTTAAAGGATTAACAATGGGGCTCGTAGTTCACTTAAACTTGAAGAACAAAAAATTGGCGAATTGTACTGTTTGGATGTTTTGCACATATGTTTCTTAGACTATATAGAAGCAATATATACAATGATTTCAACCGTCTACCTGTTCCATTCATTGTTCTACTTGTCGAAAGTTACAAATAATTTCCGTTAAGGGATTAACAATGGGGATCGTAGTTTACTTAAACTTGATGAACAAAAAATTGTCGAATTGTACTGTTTGGATGCTTTGCATATATGTTTCTTAGACAATATAGAAGCAATATATACAATGATTTCAACCGTCTACCTGTTCCATTCATTGTTCTACTTGTCGAAAGTTACAAATAATTTCCGTTAAGGGATTAACAATGGGGATCGTAGTTTACTTAAACTTGAAGAACAAAAAATTGGCGAATTGTACTGTTTGGATGCTTTGCATATAGGTTTCTTAGACTATATAGAAGCAACATATACAAAGATTTCAACCGTCTACCTGTTCTATTCATTGTTCTTTTTGTCGAAAGTTACAAATAATTTCCGTTTCATGATTATCAATGGGCCTCGTTGTTCACTTAAAATTGAAGAACAAAAAATTGGCGAATGGTACTGTTTGGATGCTTTGCATATATGTTTATTAGACTATATAGAAGCAATATATACATTGATTTCAACCGTCTACCTGTTCCACTCATTGTTCTACTTGTCGCAAGTTACAAATAATTTGCGTTAAAGTATTAACAATGGGTCTCGTAGTTCACTTAAACTTGAAGATGAAATAATTGGCGAATTGTACTGTTTGGATGCTTTGCATATATGTTTCTTAGATTATATAGAAGCAATATATACAAAGATTTCAACCGTCTACCTGTTCCATTCATTGTTCTACTTGTCGAAAATTACAAATAATTTCCGATAAAGGATTAACCATTGGGGCTCATTGTTCACTAAACTTGAAGAACAAAGATTGTCGAATTGTACTGTTTGGATGCTTTGCATATATGTTTCTTAGACTATATAGAAGCAATATATACAATGATTTCAACCGTCTACCTGTTCCATTCATTGTTCTACTTGTCGAAAGTTACAAATAATTTCCGTTAAGGGATTAACAATGGGGATCGTAGTTTACTTAAACTTGAAGAACAAAAAATTGGCGAATTGTACTGTTTGGATGCTTTGCATATATGTTTCTTAGACTATATAGAAGCAATATATACAATGATTTCAACAGTCTACCTGTTCCATTCATTGTTCTACTTGTCGAAAGTTACAAATCATTTCCGATAACGGATTAACCATTGGGGCTCATTGTTCACTTAAACTTGAAGAACAAAAAATTGTAGAATTGTACTGTTTGGATGCTTTGCATATATGTTTCTTAGACTATATAGAAGCAATATATACAATGATTTCAACCGTCTACCTGTTCCATTCATTATTCTACTTGTCGAAAATTACAAATAATTTCCGATAAAGGATTAACCATTAGGGCTCATTGTTCACTTAAACTTGAAGAACAAAAAATTGGCGAATGGTACTGTTTGGATGCTTTGCATATATGTTTCTTAGACTATATAGAAGCAATATATACATTGATTTCAACCGTCTACCTGTTCCACTCATTGTTCTACTTGTCGCAAGTTACAAATAATTTGCGTTAAAGTATTAACAATGGGTCTCGTAGTTCACTTAAACTTGAAGATGAAATAATTGGCGAATTGTACTGTTTGGATGCTTTGCATATATGTTTCTTAGATTATATAGAAGCAATATATACAAAGATTTCAACCGTCTACCTGTTCCATTCATTGTTCTACTTGTCGAAAATTACAAATAATTTCCGATAAAGGATTAACCATTGGGGCTCATTGTTCACTAAACTTGAAGAACAAAGATTGTCGAATTGTACTGTTTGGATGCTTTGCATATATGTTTCTTAGACTATATAGAAGCAATATATACAATAATTTCAACCGTCTGCCTGTTCCATTCATTGTTCTACTTGTCGAAAGTTACAAATAATATCCGTTAAGGGATTAACAATGGGGATCGTAGTTTACTTAAACTTGAAGAACAAAAAATTGGCGAATTGTACTGTTTGGATGCTTTGCATATATGTTTCTTAGACTATATAGAAGCAATATATACAATGATTTCAACAGTCTACCTGTTCCATTCATTGTTCTTCTTGTCGAAAGTTACAAATCATTTCCGATAACGGATTAACCATTGGGGCTCATTGTTCACTTAAACTTGAAGAACAAAAAATTGTCGAATTGTACTGTTTGGATGCTTTGCATATATGTTTCTTAGACTATATAGAAGCAATATATACAATGATTTCAACCGTCTACCTGTTCCATTCATTGTTCTACTTGTCGAAAATTACAAATAATTTCCGATAAAGGATTAACCATTGGGGCTCATTGTTCACTTAAACTTGAAGAACAAAAAATTGGCGAATGGTACTGTTTGGATGCTTTGCATATATGTTTCTTAGACTATATAGAAGCAATATATACAGAGATTTCAACCGTCTACCTGTTCCATTCATTGTTCTACTTGTCGAAAATTACAAATAATTACCGATAAAGGATTAACCATTGGGGCTCATTGTTCACTAAACTTGAAGAACAAAGATTGTCGAATTGTACTGTTTGGATGCTTAGCATATATGTTTCTTAGACTATATAGAAGCAATATATACAATGATTTCAACCGTCTACCTGTTCCATTCATTGTTCTACTTGTCGAAAGTTACAAATAATTTCCGTTAAGGGATTAACAATGGGGATCGTAGTTTACTTAAACTTGAAGAACAAAAAATTGGCGAATTGTACTGTTTGGATGCTTTGCATATATGTTTCTTAGACTATATAGAAGCAATATATACAATGATTTCAACAGTCTACCTGTTCCATTCATTGTTCTACTTGTCGAAATTTACAAATAATTTCCTTTAAAGGATTAACAATGGTGCTCATAGTTCACTTAAATTTGAAGAACAAAAAATTGGCGAATGGTACTCTTTGGATGCTTTGCATATAAGTTTCTTAGACTATATAGAAGCAATATATACTAAGATTTCAACCGTCTACCTGTTCCATTCATTGTTCTACTTGTCGAAAGTTACAAATCATTTCCGATAACGGATTAACCATTGGGGCTCATTGTTCACTAAACTAGAAGAACAAAAAATTGTCGAATTGTACTGTTTGGATGCTTTGCATATATGTTTCTTAGACAATATAGAAGCAATATATACAATGATTTCAACCGTCTACCTGTTCCATTCATTGTTCTACTTGTCGAAAGTTACAAATAATTTCCGTTAAGGGATTAACAATGGGGATCGTAGTTTACTTAAACTTGAAGAACAAAAAATTGGCGAATTGTACTGTTTGGATGCTTTGCATATATGTTTCTTAGACTATATAGGAGCAATATATACAATGATTTCAACAGTCTACCTGTTCCATTCATTGTTCTACTTGTCGAAATTTACAAATAATTTCCTTTAAAGGATTAACAATGGTGCTCATAGTTCACTTAAACTAGAAGAACAAAAAATTGTCGAATTGTACTCTTTGGATGCTTTGCATATATGTTTCTTAGACTATATAGAAGCAATATATACAAAGATTACAACCGTCTACCTGTTCCATTCATTGTTCTACTTGTCGAAAGTTACAAATCATTTCCGATAACGGATTAACCATTGGGGCTCATTGTTCACTAAACTAGAAGAACAAAAAATTGTCGAATTGTACTGTTTGGATGCTTTGCATATATGTTTCTTAGACAATATAGAAGCAATATATACAATGATTTCAACCGTCTACCTGTTCCATTCATTGTTCTACTTGTCGAAAGTTACAAATAATTTCCGTTAAGGGATTAACAATGGGGATCGTAGTTTACTTAAACTTGATGAACAAAAAATTGGCGAATTGTACTGTTTGGATGCTTTGCATATATGTTTCTTAGACTATATAGAAGCAATATACACAATGATTTCAACAGTCTACCTGTTCCATTCATTGTTCTACTTGTCGAAAGTTACAAATAATATCCGATAACGGATTAAGCATTGGGGCTCATTGTTCACTTAAACTTGAAGAACATAAAATTGGCGAATTGTACTGTTTGGATGCTTTGCATATATGTTTCTTAGACTATATAGAAGCAATATATACAATGATTTCAACCGTCTACCTGTTCCATTCATTGTTCTACTTGTCGAAAATTACAAACAATTTCCGATAAAGGATTAACCATTGGGGCTCATTGGTCACTAAACTTGAAGAACAAAAAATTGTCGAATTGTACTGTTTGGATGATTTGCTTATATGTTTCTTAGACTATATAGAAGCAATATATACAAAGATTTCAAGCGTCTACCTGTTCCATTCATTGTTCTACTTGTCGAAAGTTACAAATAATTTCCGATAAAGGATTAACCATTGGGGCTCATTGTTCAATTAAACTTGAAGAACAAAAAATTGGCGAATTGTACTGTTTGGATGCTTTGCATATATGTTTCTTAGACTATATAGAAGCAATATATACAATGATTTCAACCGTCTACCTGTTCCATTCATTGTTCTACTTGTCGAAAATTACAAATAATTTCCGATAAAGGATTAACCATTGGGGCTAATTGTTCACTTAAACTTGAAGAACAAAAAATTGGCGAATGGTACTGTTTGGATGCTTTGCATATATGTTTCTTAGACTATATAGAAGCAATATATACAGAGATTTCAACCGTCTACCTGTTCCATTCATTGTTCTACTTGTCGAAAATTACAAATAATTACCGATAAAGGATTAACCATTGGGGCTCATTGTTCAATTAAACTTGAAGAACAAAAAATTGTCGAATTGTACTGTTTGGATGCTTTGCATATATGTTTCTTAGACTATATAGAAGCAATATATACAATGATTTCAACCGTCTACCTGTTCCATTCATTGTTCTACTTGTCGAAAGTTACAAATAATTTCCGTTAAGGGATTAACAATGGGGATCGTAGTTTACTTAAACTTGAAGAACAAAAAATTGGCGAATTGTACTGTTTGGATGCTTTGCATATATGTTTCTTAGACTATATAGAAGCAATATATACAATGATTTCAACAGTCTACCTGTTCCATTCATTGTTCTACTTGTCGAAATTTACAAATAATTTCCTTTAAAGGATTAACAATGGTGCTCATAGTTCACTTAAATTTGAAGAACAAAAAATTGGCGAATGGTACTCTTTGGATGCTTTGCATATATGTTTCTTAGACTATATAGAAGCAATATATACTAAGATTTCAACCGTCTACCTGTTCCATTCATTGTTCTACTTGTCGAAAGTTACAAATCATTTCCGATAACGGATTAACCATTGGGGCTCATTGTTCACTAAACTAGAAGAACAAAAAATTGTCGAATTGTACTGTTTGGATGCTTTGCATATATGTTTCTTAGACAATATAGAAGCAATATATACAATGATTTCAACCGTCTACCTGTTCCATTCATTGTTCTACTTGTCGAAAGTTACAAATAATTTCCGTTAAGGGATTAACAATGGGGATCGTAGTTTACTTAAACTTGATGAACAAAAAATTGGCGAATTGTACTGTTTGGATGCTTTGCATATATGTTTCTTAGACTATATAGAAGCAATATACACAATGATTTCAACAGTCTACCTGTTCCATTCATTGTTCTACTTGTCGAAATTTACAAATAATTTCCTTTAAAGGATTAACAATGGGGCTCGTAGTTCACTTAAACTTGCAGAACAAAAAATTGGCGAATTGTACTGTTTGGATGTTTTGCACATATGTTTCTTAGACTATATAGAAGCAATATATACAAAGATTTCAACCGTCTACCTGTTCCATTCATTGTTCTACTTGTCGAAAGTTACAAATAATTTCCGATAAAGGATTAACCATTGGGGCTCATTGTTCACTTAAACTTGAAGAACAAAAAATTGGCGAATTGTACTGTTTGGATGCTTTGCATATATGTTTCTTAGACTATATAGAAGCAATATATACAAAGATTTCAACCGTCTACCTGTTCCATTCATTGTTCTACTTGTCGAAATTTACAAATAATTTCCTTTAAAGGATTAACAATGGGGCTCGTAGTTCACTTAAACTTGAAGAACAAAAAATTGGCGAATTGAACTGTTTCGATGCTTTGCATATATGTTTCGTAGGCTATATAGAAGCAATATATACAATGATTTCAACCGTCTACCTGATCCATTCATTGTTCTACTTGTCGAAATTTAAAAATAATTTCCTTTAAAGGATTAACAATGGGGCTCGTAGTTCACTTAAACTTGAAGAACAAAAAATTGGCGAATTGAACTGTTTGGATGCTGAGCATATGTGTTTCTTAGACTATTTAGAAGCAATATGTAGACCGATTTCACCCGTCTACCTGTACTATTCATTGTTCTACTTGTAGAAAGTTACAAATCATTTCCGATAAAGGATTAACCATTGGGGCTCATTGTTCACTAAACTAGAAGAACAAAAAATTGTCGAATTGTACTGTTTGGATGCTTTGCATATATGTTTCTTAGACAATATAGAAGCAATATATACAATGATTTCAACCGTCTACCTGTTCCAATCATTGTTCAACTTGTCGAAAGTTACAAATAATTTCCGATAACGGATTAACCATTGGGGCTCATTGTTCACTTAAACTTGAAGAACAAAAAATTGTCGAATTGTACTGTTTGGATGCTTTGCATATATGTTTCTTAGACTATATAGAAGCAATATATACAATGATTTCAACCGTCTACCTGTTCCATTCATTGTTCTACTTGTCGAAAATTACAAATAATTTCCGATAAAGGATTAACCATTGGGGCTCATTGTTCACTTAAACTTGAAGAACAAAAAATTGGCGAATGGTACTGTTTGGATGCTTTGCATATATGTTTCTTAGACTATATAGAAGCAATATATACAGAGATTTCAACCGTCTACCTGTTCCAATCATTGTTCTACTTGTCGAAAATTACAAATAATTACCGATAAAGGATTAACCATTGGGGCTCATTGTTCAATTAAACTTGAAGAACAAAAAATTGTCGAATTGTACTGTTTGGATGCTTTGCATATATGTTTCTTAGACTATATAGAAGCAATATATACAATGATTTCAACCGTCTACCTGTTCCATTCATTGTTCTACTTGTCGAAAGTTACAAATAATTTCCGTTAAGGGATTAACAATGGGGATCGTAGTTTACTTAAACTTGAAGAACAAAAAATTGGCGAATTGTACTGTTTGGATGCTTTGCATATATGTTTCTTAGACTATATAGAAGCAATATATACAATGATTTCAACAGTCTACCTGTTCCATTCATTGTTCTACTTGTCGAAATTTACAAATAATTTCCTTTAAAGGATTAACAATGGTGCTCATAGTTCACTTAAATTTGAAGAACAAAAAATTGGCGAATGGTACTCTTTGGATGCTTTGCATATATGTTTCTTAGACAATATAGAAGCAATATATACTAAGATTTCAACCGTCTACCTGTTCCATTCATTGTTCTACTTGTCGAAAGTTACAAATCATTTCCGATAACGGATTAACCATTGGGGCTCATTGTTCACTAAACTAGAAGAACAAAAAATTGTCGAATTGTACTGTTTGGATGCTTTGCATATATGTTTCTTAGACAATATAGAAGCAATATATACAATGATTTCAACCGTCTACCTGTTCCATTCATTGTTCTACTTGTCGAAAGTTACAAATAATTTCCGTTAAGGGATTAACAATGGGGATCGTAGTTTACTTAAACTTGATGAACAAAAAATTGGCGAATTGTACTGTTTGGATGCTTTGCATATATGTTTCTTAGACTATATAGAAGCAATATACACAATGATTTCAACAGTCTACCTGTTCCATTCATTGTTCTACTTGTCGAAATTTACAAATAATTTCCTTTAAAGGATTAACAATGGGGCTCGTAGTTCACTTAAACTTGCAGAACAAAAAATTGGCGAATTGTACTGTTTGGATGTTTTGCACATATGTTTCTTAGACTATATAGAAGCAATATATACAAAGATTTCAACCGTCTACCTGTTCCATTCATTGTTCTACTTGTCGAAAGTTACAAATAATTTCCGATAAAGGATTAACCATTGGGGCTCATTGTTCACTTAAACTTGAAGAACAAAAAATTGGCGAATTGTACTGTTTGGATGCTTTGCATATATGTTTCTTAGACTATATAGAAGCAATATATACAAAGATTTCAACCGTCTACCTGTTCCATTCATTGTTCTACTTGTCGAAATTTACAAATAATTTCCTTTAAAGGATTAACAATGGGGCTCGTAGTTCACTTAAACTTGAAGAACAAAAAATTGGCGAATTGTACTGTTTCGATGCTTTGCATATATGTTTCGTAGGCTATATAGAAGCAATATATACAATGATTTCAACCGTCTACCTGATCCATTCATTGTTCTACTTGTCGAAATTTACAAATAATTTCCTTTAAAGGATTAACAATGGGGCTCGTAGTTCACTTAAACTTGAAGAACAAAAAATTGGCGAATTGAACTGTTTGGATGCTGAGCATATGTGTTTCTTAGACTATTTAGAAGCAATATGTAGACCGATTTCACCCGTCTACCTGTACTATTCATTGTTCTACTTGTAGAAAGTTACAAATCATTTCCGATAAAGGATTAACCATTGGGGCTCATTGTTCACTAAACTAGAAGAACAAAAAATTGTCGAATTGTACTGTTTGGATGCTTTGCATATATGTTTCTTAGACAATATAGAAGCAATATATACAATGATTTCAACCGTCTACCTGTTCCAATCATTGTTCAACTTGTCGAAAGTTACAAATAATTTCCGATAACGGATTAACCATTGGGGCTCATTGTTCACTTAAACTTGAAGAACAAAAAATTGTCGAATTGTACTGTTTGGATGCTTTGCATATATGTTTCTTAGACTATATAGAAGCAATATATACAATGATTTCAACCGTCTACCTGTTCCATTCATTGTTCTACTTGTCGAAAATTACAAATAATTTCCGATAAAGGATTAACCATTGGGGCTCATTGTTCACGAAACTTGAAGAACAAAAAATTGGCGAATTGTACTGTTTCGATGCTTTGCATATATGTTTCGTAGGCTATATAGAAGCAATATATACAATGATTTCAACCGTCTACCTGTTCCATTCATTGTTCTACTTGTCGAAATTTACAAATAATTTCCGTTAAAGGATTAACAATGGGGCTCGTAGTTCACTTAAACTTGAAGATTCAAAAATTGGCGAATGTTACTGTTTAGATGCTTTGGATATAGGTTTCTTAGACTATATAGAAGCAATATATACAAAGATTTCAACCGTCTACCTGTTCCATTCATTGTTCTACTTGTCGAAAATTACAAATAATTTCCTTTAAAGGATTAACAATGGGGCTCGTAGTTCACTTAAACTTGAAGAACAAAAAATTGGCGAATTGTACTGTTTCGATGCTTTGCATATATGTTTCGTAGGCTATATAGAAGCAATATATACAATGATTTCAACCGTCTACCAGTTCCATTCATTGTTCTACTTGTCAAAAGTTACAAATCATTTCCGATAACGGATTAACCATTGGGGCTCATTGTTCACTTAAACTTGAAGAACAAAAAATTGGCGACTGGTACTGTTTGGATGCTTTGCATATATGTTTCTTAGACTATATAGAAGCAATATACACAATGATTTCAACAGTCTACCTGTTCCATTCATTGTTCTACTTGTCGAAATTTACAAATAATTTCCTTTAAAGGATTAACAATGGGGCTCGTAGTTCACTTAAACTTGAAGAACAAAAAATTGGCGAATTGTACTGTTTGGATGTTTTGCACATATGTTTGTTAGACTATATAGAAGCAATATATACAATGATTTCAACCGTCTACCTGTTCCATTCATTGTTCTACTTGTCGAAAGTTACAAATAATTTCCGTTAAGGGATTAACAATGGGGATCGTAGTTTACTTAAACTTGATGAACAAAAAATTGTCGAATTGTACTGTTTGGATGCTTTGCATATATGTTTCTTAGACAATATAGAAGCAATATATACAATGATTTCAACCGTCTACCTGTTCCATTCATTGTTCTACTTGTCGAAAGTTACAAATAATTTCCGTTAAGGGATTAACAATGGGGATCGTAGTTTACTTAAACTTGAAGAACAAAAAATTGGCGAATTGTACTGTTTGGATGCTTTGCATATAGGTTTCTTAGACTATATAGAAGCAACATATACAAAGATTTCAACCGTCTACCTGTTCTATTCATTGTTCTTTTTGTCGAAAGTTACAAATAATTTCCGTTTCATGATTATCAATGGGCCTCGTTGTTCACTTAAAATTGAAGAACAAAAAATTGGCGAATGGTACTGTTTGGATGCTTTGCATATATGTTTATTAGACTATATAGAAGCAATATATACATTGATTTCAACCGCCTACCTGTTCCACTCATTGTTCTACTTGTCGCAAGTTACAAATAATTTCCGTTAAGGGATTAACAATGGGGATCGTAGTTTACTTAAACTTGAAGAACAAAAAATTGGCGAATTGTACTGTTTGGATGCTTTGCATATATGTTTCTTAGACTATATAGAAGCAATATATACAATGATTTCAACAGTCTACCTGTTCCATTCATTGTTCTACTTGTCGAAAGTTACAAATCATTTCCGATAACGGATTAACCATTGGGGCTCATTGTTCACTTAAACTTGAAGAACAAAAAATTGTAGAATTGTACTGTTTGGATGCTTTGCATATATGTTTCTTAGACTATATAGAAGCAATATATACAATGATTTCAACCGTCTACCTGTTCCATTCATTATTCTACTTGTCGAAAATTACAAATAATTTCCGATAAAGGATTAACCATTAGGGCTCATTGTTCACTTAAACTTGAAGAACAAAAAATTGGCGAATGGTACTGTTTGGATGCTTTGCATATATGTTTCTTAGACTATATAGAAGCAATATATACATTGATTTCAACCGTCTACCTGTTCCACTCATTGTTCTACTTGTCGCAAGTTACAAATAATTTGCGTTAAAGTATTAACAATGGGTCTCGTAGTTCACTTAAACTTGAAGATGAAATAATTGGCGAATTGTACTGTTTGGATGCTTTGCATATATGTTTCTTAGATTATATAGAAGCAATATATACAGAGATTTCAACCGTCTACCTGTTCCATTCATTGTTCTACTTGTCGAAAATTACAAATAATTTCCGATAAAGGATTAACCATTGGGGCTCATTGTTCACTAAACTTGAAGAACAAAGATTGTCGAATTGTACTGTTTGGATGCTTAGCATATATGTTTCTTAGACTATATAGAAGCAATATATACAATGATTTCAACAGTCTACCTGTTCCATTCATTGTTCTACTTGTCGAAAGTTACAAATCATTTCCGATAACGGATTAACCATTGGGGCTCATTGTTCACTTAAACTTGAAGAACAAAAAATTGTCGAATTGTACTGTTTGGATGCTTTGCATATATGTTTCTTAGACAATATAGAAGCAATATATACAATGATTTCAACCGTCTACCTGTTCCATTCATTGTTCTACTTGTCGAAAGTTACAAATAATTTCCGTTAAGGGATTAACAATGGGGATCGTAGTTTACTTAAACTTGATGAACAAAAAATTGGCGAATTGTACTGTTTGGATGCTTTGCATATATGTTTCTTAGACTATATAGAAGCAATATACACAATGATTTCAACAGTCTACCTGTTCCATTCATTGTTCTACTTGTCGAAATTTACAAATAATTTCCTTTAAAGGATTAACAATGGGGCTCGTAGTTCACTTAAACATGAAGATGAAATAATTGGCGAATTGTACTCTTTGGATGCTTTGCATATATGTTTCTTAGATTTTATAGAAGCAATATATACAAAGATATCAACCGTCTACCTGTTCCATTCATTGTTCTACTTGTCGAAAATTACAAATAATTTCCGATAAAGGATTAACCATTGGGGCTCATTGTTCACTAAACTTGAAGAACAAAAAATTGTCGAATTGTACTGTTTGGATGCTTTGCATATATGTTTCTTAGACTATATAGAAGCAATATATACAAAGATTTCAACCGTCTACCTGTTCCATTCATTGTTCTACTTGTCGAAAGTTACAAATAATATCCGATAACGGATTAAGCATTGGGGCTCATTGTTCACTTAAACTTGAAGAACATAAAATTGGCGAATTGTACTGTTTGGATGCTTTGCATATATGTTTCTTAGACTATATAGAAGCAATATATACAATGATTTCAACCGTCTACCTGTTCCATTCATTGTTCTACTTGTCGAAAATTACAAACAATTTCCGATAAAGGATTAACCATTGGGGCTCATTGGTCACTAAACTTGAAGAACAAAAAATTGTCGAATTGTACTGTTTGGATGATTTGCTTATATGTTTCTTAGACTATATAGAAGCAATATATACAAAGATTTCAAGCGTCTACCTGTTCCATTCATTGTTCTACTTGTCGAAAGTTACAAATAATTTCCGATAAAGGATTAACCATTGGGGCTCATTGTTCAATTAAACTTGAAGAACAAAAAATTGGCGAATTGTACTGTTTGGATGCTTTGCATATATGTTTCTTAGACTATATAGAAGCAATATATACAATGATTTCAACCGTCTACCTGTTCCATTCATTGTTCTACTTGTCGAAAATTACAAATAATTTCCGATAAAGGATTAACCATTGGGGCTCATTGTTCACTTAAACTTGAAGAACAAAAAATTGGCGAATGGTACTGTTTGGATGCTTTGCATATATGTTTCTTAGACTATATAGAAGCAATATATACAGAGATTTCAACCGTCTACCTGTTCCATTCATTGTTCTACTTGTCGAAAATTACAAATAATTACCGATAAAGGATTAACCATTGGGGCTCATTGTTCAATTAAACTTGAAGAACAAAAAATTGTCGAATTGTACTGTCTGGATGCTTTGCATATATGTTTCTTAGACTATATAGAAGCAATATATACAATGATTTCAACCGTCTACCTGTTCCATTCATTGTTCTACTTGTCGAAAGTTACAAATAATTTCCGTTAAGGGATTAACAATGGGGATCGTAGTTTACTTAAACTTGAAGAACAAAAAATTGGCGAATTGTACTGTTTGGATGCTTTGCATATATGTTTCTTAGACTATATAGAAGCAATATATACAATGATTTCAACAGTCTACCTGTTCCATTCATTGTTCTACTTGTCGAAATTTACAAATAATTTCCTTTAAAGGATTAACAATGGTGCTCATAGTTCACTTAAATTTGAAGAACAAAAAATTGGCGAATGGTACTCTTTGGATGCTTTGCATATATGTTTCTTAGACTATATAGAAGCAATATATACTAAGATTTCAACCGTCTACCTGTTCCATTCATTGTTCTACTTGTCGAAAGTTACAAATCATTTCCGATAACGGATTAACCATTGGGGCTCATTGTTCACTAAACTAGAAGAACAAAAAATTGTCGAATTGTACTGTTTGGATGCTTTGCATATATGTTTCTTAGACAATATAGAAGCAATATATACAATGATTTCAACCGTCTACCTGTTCCATTCATTGTTCTACTTGTCGAAAGTTACAAATAATTTCCGTTAAGGGATTAACAATGGGGATCGTAGTTTACTTAAACTTGATGAACAAAAAATTGGCGAATTGTACTGTTTGGATGCTTTGCATATATGTTTCTTAGACTATATAGAAGCAATATACACAATGATTTCAACAGTCTACCTGTTCCATTCATTGTTCTACTTGTCGAAATTTACAAATAATTTCCTTTAAAGGATTAACAATGGGGCTCGTAGTTCACTTAAACTTGCAGAACAAAAAATTGGCGAATTGTACTGTTTGGATGTTTTGCACATATGTTTCTTAGACTATATAGAAGCAATATATACAAAGATTTCAACCGTCTACCTGTTCCATTCATTGTTCTACTTGTCGAAAGTTACAAATAATTTCCGATAAAGGATTAACCATTGGGGCTCATTGTTCACTTAAACTTGAAGAACAAAAAATTGGCGAATTGTACTGTTTGGATGCTTTGCATATATGTTTCTTAGACTATATAGAAGCAATATATACAAAGATTTCAACCGTCTACCTGTTCCATTCATTGTTCTACTTGTCGAAATTTACAAATAATTTCCTTTAAAGGATTAACAATGGGGCTCGTAGTTCACTTAAACTTGAAGAACAAAAAATTGGCGAATTGTACTGTTTCGATGCTTTGCATATATGTTTCGTAGGCTATATAGAAGCAATATATACAATGATTTCAACCGTCTACCTGATCCATTCATTGTTCTACTTGTCGAAATTTACAAATAATTTCCTTTAAAGGATTAACATTGGGGCTCGTAGTTCACTTAAACTTGAAGAACAAAAAATTGGCGAATTGAACTGTTTGGATGCTGAGCATATGTGTTTCTTAGACTATTTAGAAGCAATATGTAGACCGATTTCACCCGTCTACCTGTACTATTCATTGTTCTACTTCTAGAAAGTTACAAATCATTTCCGATAAAGGATTAACCATTGGGGCTCATTGTTCACTAAACTAGAAGAACAAAAAATTGTCGAATTGTACTGTTTGGATGCTTTGCATATATGTTTCTTAGACAATATAGAAGCAATATATACAATGATTTCAACCGTCTACCTGTTCCATTCATTGTTCAACTTGTCGAAAGTTACAAATAATTTCCGATAACGGATTAACCATTGGGGCTCATTGTTCACTTAAACTTGAAGAACAAAAAATTGTCGAATTGTACTGTTTGGATGCTTTGCATATATGTTTCTTAGACTATATAGAAGCAATATATACAATGATTTCAACCGTCTACCTGTTCCATTCATTGTTCTACTTGTCGAAAATTACAAATAATTTCCGATAAAGGATTAACCATTGGGGCTCATTGTTCACGAAACTTGAAGAAAAAAAATTGGCGAATTGTACTGTTTCGATGCTTTGCATATATGTTTCGTAGGCTATATAGAAGCAATATATACAATGATTTCAACCGTCTACCTGTTCCATTCATTGTTCTACTTGTCGAAATTTACAAATAATTTCCGTTAAAGGATTAACAATGGGGCTCGTAGTTCACTTAAACTTGAAGATTCAAAAATTGGCGAATGTTACTGTTTAGATGCTTTGGATATAGGTTTCTTAGACTATATAGAAGCAATATATACAAAGATTTCAACCGTCTACCTGTTCCATTCATTGTTCTACTTGTCGAAAATTACAAATAATTTCCTTTAAAGGATTAACAATGGGGCTCGTAGTTCACTTAAACTTGAAGAACAAAAAATTGGCGAATTGTACTGTTTCGATGCTTTGCATATATGTTTCGTAGGCTATATAGAAGCAATATATACAATGATTTCAACCGTCTACCAGTTCCATTCATTGTTCTACTTGTCAAAAGTTACAAATCATTTCCGATAACGGATTAACCATTGGGGCTCATTGTTCACTTAAACTTGAAGAACAAAAAATTGGCGACTGGTACTGTTTGGATGCTTTGCATATATGTTTCTTAGACTATATAGAAGCAATATACACAATGATTTCAACAGTCTACCTGTTCCATTCATTGTTCTACTTGTCGAAATTTACAAATAATTTCCTTTAAAGGATTAACAATGGGGCTCGTAGTTCACTTAAACTTGAAGAACAAAAAATTGGCGAATTGTACTGTTTGGATGTTTTGCACATATGTTTCTTAGACTATATAGAAGCAATATATACAATGATTTCAACCGTCTACCTGTTCCATTCATTGTTCTACTTGTCGAAAGTTACAAATAATTTCCGTTAAGGGATTAACAATGGGGATCGTAGTTTACTTAAACTTGATGAACAAAAAATTGTCGAATTGTACTGTTTGGATGCTTTGCATATATGTTTCTTAGACAATATAGAAGCAATATATACAATGATTTCAACCGTCTACCTGTTCCATTCATTGTTCTACTTGTCGAAAGTTACAAATAATTTCCGTTAAGGGATTAACAATGGGGATCGTAGTTTACTTAAACTTGAAGAACAAAAAATTGGCGAATTGTACTGTTTGGATGCTTTGCATATAGGTTTCTTAGACTATATAGAAGCAACATATACAAAGATTTCAACCGTCTACCTGTTCTATTCATTGTTCTTTTTGTCGAAAGTTACAAATAATTTCCGTTTCATGATTATCAATGGGCCTCGTTGTTCACTTAAAATTGAAGAACAAAAAATTGGCGAATGGTACTGTTTGGATGCTTTGCATATATGTTTATTAGACTATATAGAAGCAATATATACATTGATTTCAACCGTCTACCTGTTCCACTCATTGTTCTACTTGTCGCAAGTTACAAATAATTTGCGTTAAAGTATTAACAATGGGTCTCGTAGTTCACTTAAACTTGAAGATGAAATAATTGGCGAATTGTACTGTTTGGATGCTTTGCATATATGTTTCTTAGATTATATAGAAGCAATATATACAAAGATTTCAACCGTCTACCTGTTCCATTCATTGTTCTACTTGTCGAAAATTACAAATAATTTCCGATAAAGGATTAACCATTGGGGCTCATTGTTCACTAAACTTGAAGAACAAAGATTGTCGAATTGTACTGTTTGGATGCTTTGCATATATGTTTCTTAGACTATATAGAAGCAATATATACAATGATTTCAACCGTCTACCTGTTCCATTCATTGTTCTACTTGTCGAAAGTTACAAATAATTTCCGTTAAGGGATTAACAATGGGGATCGTAGTTTACTTAAACTTGAAGAACAAAAAATTGGCGAATTGTACTGTTTGGATGCTTTGCATATATGTTTCTTAGACTATATAGGAGCAATATATACAATGATTTCAACAGTCTACCTGTTCCATTCATTGTTCTACTTGTCGAAATTTACAAATAATTTCCTTTAAAGGATTAACAATGGTGCTCATAGTTCACTTAAACTTGAAGAACAAAAAATTGGCGAATGGTACTCTTTGGATGCTTTGCATATATGTTTCTTAGACTATATAGAAGCAATATATACAAAGATTACAACCGTCTACCTGTTCCATTCATTGTTCTACTTGTCGAAAGTTACAAATCATTTCCGATAACGGATTAACCATTGGGGCTCATTGTTCACTAAACTAGAAGAACAAAAAATTGTCGAATTGTACTGTTTGGATGCTTTGCATATATGTTTCTTAGACAATATAGAAGCAATATATACAATGATTTCAACCGTCTACCTGTTCCATTCATTGTTCTACTTGTCGAAAGTTACAAATAATTTCCGTTAAGGGATTAACAATGGGGATCGTAGTTTACTTAAACTTGAAGAACAAAAAATTGGCGAATTGTACTGTTTGGATGCTTTGCATATATGTTTCTTAGACTATATAGGAGCAATATATACAATGATTTCAACAGTCTACCTGTTCCATTCATTGTTCTACTTGTCGAAATTTACAAATAATTTCCTTTAAAGGATTAACAATGGTGCTCATAGTTCACTTAAACTTGAAGAACAAAAAATTGGCGAATGGTACTCTTTGGATGCTTTGCATATATGTTTCTTAGACTATATAGAAGCAATATATACAAAGATTACAACCGTCTACCTGTTCCATTCATTGTTCTACTTGTCGAAAGTTACAAATCATTTCCGATAACGGATTAACCATTGGGGCTCATTGTTCACTAAACTAGAAGAACAAAAAATTGTCGAATTGTACTGTTTGGATGCTTTGCATATATGTTTCTTAGACTATATAGAAGCAATATACACAATGATTTCAACAGTCTACCTGTTCCATTCATTGTTCTACTTGTCGAAATTTACAAATAATTTCCTTTAAAGGATTAACAATGGGGCTCGTAGTTCACTTAAACATGAAGATGAAATAATTGGCGAATTGTACTCTTTGGATGCTTTGCATATATGTTTCTTAGATTTTATAGAAGCAATATATACAAAGATATCAACCGTCTACCTGTTCCATTCATTGTTCTACTTGTCGAAAATTACAAATAATTTCCGATAAAGGATTAACCATTGGGGCTCATTGTTCACTAAACTTGAAGAACAAAAAATTGTCGAATTGTACTGTTTGGATGCTTTGCATATATGTTTCTTAGACTATATAGAAGCAATATATACAAAGATTTCAACCGTCTACCTGTTCCATTCATTGTTCTACTTGTCGAAAGTTACAAATAATATCCGATAACGGATTAAGCATTGGGGCTCATTGTTCACTTAAACTTGAAGAACATAAAATTGGCGAATTGTACTGTTTGGATGCTTTGCATATATGTTTCTTAGACTATATAGAAGCAATATATACAATGATTTCAACCGTCTACCTGTTCCATTCATTGTTCTACTTGTCGAAAATTACAAACAATTTCCGATAAAGGATTAACCATTGGGGCTCATTGGTCACTAAACTTGAAGAACAAAAAATTGTCGAATTGTACTGTTTGGATGATTTGCTTATATGTTTCTTAGACTATATAGAAGCAATATATACAAAGATTTCAAGCGTCTACCTGTTCCATTCATTGTTCTACTTGTCGAAAGTTACAAATAATTTCCGATAAAGGATTAACCATTGGGGCTCATTGTTCAATTAAACTTGAAGAACAAAAAATTGGCGAATTGTACTGTTTGGATGCTTTGCATATATGTTTCTTAGACTATATAGAAGCAATATATACAATGATTTCAACCGTCTACCTGTTCCATTCATTGTTCTACTTGTCGAAAATTACAAATAATTTCCGATAAAGGATTAACCATTGGGGCTCATTGTTCACTTAAACTTGAAGAACAAAAAATTGGCGAATGGTACTGTTTGGATGCTTTGCATATATGTTTCTTAGACTATATAGAAGCAATATATACAGAGATTTCAACCGTCTACCTGTTCCATTCATTGTTCTACTTGTCGAAAATTACAAATAATTACCGATAAAGGATTAACCATTGGGGCTCATTGTTCAATTAAACTTGAAGAACAAAAAATTGTCGAATTGTACTGTTTGGATGCTTTGCATATATGTTTCTTAGACTATATAGAAGCAATATATACAATGATTTCAACCGTCTACCTGTTCCATTCATTGTTCTACTTGTCGAAAGTTTCAAATAATTTCCGTTAAGGGATTAACAATGGGGATCGTAGTTTACTTAAACTTGAAGAACAAAAAATTGGCGAATTGTACTGTTTGGATGCTTTGCATATATGTTTCTTAGACTATATAGAAGCAATATATACAATGATTTCAACAGTCTACCTGTTCCATTCATTGTTCTACTTGTCGAAATTTACAAATAATTTCCTTTAAAGGATTAACAATGGTGCTCATAGTTCACTTAAATTTGAAGAACAAAAAATTGGCGATTGGTACTCTTTGGATGCTTTGCATATATGTTTCTTAGACTATATAGAAGCAATATATACTAAGATTTCAACCGTCTACCTGTTCCATTCATTGTTCTACTTGTCGAAAGTTACAAATCATTTCCGATAACGGATTAACCATTGGGGCTCATTGTTCACTAAACTAGAAGAACAAAAAATTGTCGAATTGTACTGTTTGGATGCTTTGCATATATGTTTCTTAGACAATATAGAAGCAATATATACAATGATTTCAACCGTCTACCTGTTCCATTCATTGTTCTACTTGTCGAAAGTTACAAATAATTTCCGTTAAGGGATTAACAATGGGGATCGTAGTTTACTTAAACTTGATGAACAAAAAATTGGCGAATTGTACTGTTTGGATGCTTTGCATATATGTTTCTTAGACTATATAGAAGCAATATACACAATGATTTCAACAGTCTACCTGTTCCATTCATTGTTCTACTTGTCGAAATTTACAAATAATTTCCTTTAAAGGATTAACAATGGGGCTCGTAGTTCACTTAAACTTGCAGAACAAAAAATTGGCGAATTGTACTGTTTGGATGTTTTGCACATATGTTTCTTAGACTATATAGAAGCAATATATACAAAGATTTCAACCGTCTACCTGTTCCATTCATTGTTCTACTTGTCGAAAGTTACAAATAATTTCCGATAAAGGGTTAACCATTGGGGCTCATTGTTCACTTAAACTTGAAGAACAAAAAATTGGCGAATGGTACTGTTTGGATGCTTTGCATATATGTTTCTTAGACTATATAGAAGCAATATATACATTGATTTCAACCGTCTACCTGTTCCACTCATTGTGCTACTTGCCGCAAGTTACAAATAATTTCCGTTAAAGTATTAACAATGGGTCTCGTAGTTCACTTAAAATTGAAGATGAAATAATTGGCGAATTGTACTGTTTGGATGCTTTGCATATATATTTCTTAGATTATATAGAAGCAATATATACAAAGATTTCAACCGTCTACCTGTTCCATTCATTGTTCTACTTGTCGAAAATTACAAATAATTTCCGATAAAGGATTAACCATTGGGGCTCATTGTTCACTAAACTTGAAGAACAAAGATTGTCGAATTGTACTGTTTGGATGCTTTGCATATATGTTTCTTAGACTATATAGAAGCAATATATACAATGATTTCAACCGTCTACCTGTTCCATTCATTGTTCTACTTGTCGAAAGTTACAAATAATTTCCGTTAAGGGATTAACAATGGGGATCGTAGTTTACTTAAACTTGAAGAACAAAAAATTGGCGAATTGTACTGTTTGGATGCTTTGCATATATGTTTCTTAGACTATATAGGAGCAATATATACAATGATTTCAACAGTCTACCTGTTCCATTCATTGTTCTACTTGTCGAAATTTACAAATAATTTCCTTTAAAGGATTAACAATGGTGCTCATAGTTCACTTAAACTTGAAGAACAAAAAATTGGCGAATGGTACTCTTTGGATGCTTTGCATATATGTTTCTTAGACTATATAGAAGCAATATATACAAAGATTACAACCGTCTACCTGTTCCATTCATTGTTCTACTTGTCGAAAGTTACAAATCATTTCCGATAACGGATTAACCATTGGGGCTCATTGTTCACTAAACTAGAAGAACAAAAAATTGTCGAATTGTACTGTTTGGATGCTTTGCATATATGTTTCTTAGACAATATAGAAGCAATATATACAATGATTTCAACCGTCTACCTGTTCCATTCATTGTTCTACTTGTCGAAAGTTACAAATAATTTCCGTTAAGGGATTAACAATGGGGATCGTAGTTTACTTAAACTTGATGAACAAAAAATTGGCGAATTGTACTGTTTGGATGCTTTGCATATATGTTTCTTAGACTATATAGAAGCAATATACACAATGATTTCAACAGTCTACCTGTTCCATTCATTGTTCTACTTGTCGAAATTTACAAATAATTTCCTTTAAAGGATTAACAATGGGGCTCGTAGTTCACTTAAACTTGCAGAACAAAAAATTGGCGAATTGTACTGTTTGGATGTTTTGCACATATGTTTCTTAGACTATATAGAAGCAATATACACAATGATTTCAACAGTCTACCTGTTCCATTCATTGTTCTACTTGTCGAAATTTACAAATAATTTCCTTTAAAGGATTAACAATGGGGCTCGTAGTTCACTTAAACTTGAAGAACAAAAAATTGGCGAATTGTACTGTTTGGATGTTTTGCACATATGTTTCTTAGACTATATAGAAGCAATATATACAATGATTTCAACCGTCTACCTGTTCCATTCATTGTTCTACTTGTCGAAAGTTACAAATAATTTCCGTTAAGGGATTAACAATGGGGATCGTAGTTTACTTAAACTTGAAGAACAAAAAATTGGCGAATTGTACTGTTTGGATGCTTTGCATATATGTTTCTTAGACTATATAGAAGCAATATATACAATGATTTCAACAGTCTACCTGTTCCATTCATTGTTCTACTTGTCGAAATTTACAAATAATTTCCTTTAAAGGATTAACAATGGTGCTCATAGTTCACTTAAATTTGAAGAACAAAAAATTGGCGAATGGTACTCTTTGGATGCTTTGCATATATGTTTCTTAGACTATATAGAAGCAATATATACTAAGATTTCAACCGTCTACCTGTTCCATTCATTGTTCTACTTGTCGAAAGTTACAAATCATTTCCGATAACGGATTAACCATTGGGGCTCATTGTTCACTAAACTAGAAGAACAAAAAATTGTCGAATTGTACTGTTTGGATGCTTTGCATATATGTTTCTTAGACAATATAGAAGCAATATATACAATGATTTCAACCGTCTACCTGTTCCATTCATTGTTCTACTTGTCGAAAGTTACAAATAATTTCCGTTAAGGGATTAACAATGGGGATCGTAGTTTACTTAAACTTGATGAACAAAAAATTGGCGAATTGTACTGTTTGGATGCTTTGCATATATGTTTCTTAGACTATATAGAAGCAATATACACAATGATTTCAACAGTCTACCTGTTCCATTCATTGTTCTACTTGTCGAAATTTACAAATAATTTCCTTTAAAGGATTAACAATGGGGCTCGTAGTTCACTTAAACTTGCAGAACAAAAAATTGGCGAATTGTACTGTTTGGATGTTTTGCACATATGTTTCTTAGACTATATAGAAGCAATATATACAAAGATTTCAACCGTCTACCTGTTCCATTCATTGTTCTACTTGTCGAAAGTTACAAATAATTTCCGATAAAGGATTAACCATTGGGGCTCATTGTTCACTTAAACTTGAAGAACAAAAAATTGGCGAATTGTACTGTTTGGATGCTTTGCATATATGTTTCTTAGACTATATAGAAGCAATATATACAAAGATTTCAACCGTCTACCTGTTCCATTCATTGTTCTACTTGTCGAAATTTACAAATAATTTCCTTTAAAGGATTAACAATGGGGCTCGTAGTTCACTTAAACTTGAAGAACAAAAAATTGGCGAATTGAACTGTTTCGATGCTTTGCATATATGTTTCGTAGGCTATATAGAAGCAATATATACAATGATTTCAACCGTCTACCTGATCCATTCATTGTTCTACTTGTCGAAATTTAAAAATAATTTCCTTTAAAGGATTAACAATGGGGCTCGTAGTTCACTTAAACTTGAAGAACAAAAAATTGGCGAATTGAACTGTTTGGATGCTGAGCATATGTGTTTCTTAGACTATTTAGAAGCAATATGTAGACCGATTTCACCCGTCTACCTGTACTATTCATTGTTCTACTTGTAGAAAGTTACAAATCATTTCCGATAAAGGATTAACCATTGGGGCTCATTGTTCACTAAACTAGAAGAACAAAAAATTGTCGAATTGTACTGTTTGGATGCTTTGCATATATGTTTCTTAGACAATATAGAAGCAATATATACAATGATTTCAACCGTCTACCTGTTCCAATCATTGTTCAACTTGTCGAAAGTTACAAATAATTTCCGATAACGGATTAACCATTGGGGCTCATTGTTCACTTAAACTTGAAGAACAAAAAATTGTCGAATTGTACTGTTTGGATGCTTTGCATATATGTTTCTTAGACTATATAGAAGCAATATATACAATGATTTCAACCGTCCACCTGTTCCATTCATTGTTCTACTTGTCGAAAATTACAAATAATTTCCGATAAAGGATTAACCATTGGGGCTCATTGTTCACTTAAACTTGAAGAACAAAAAATTGGCGAATGGTACTGTTTGGATGCTTTGCATATATGTTTCTTAGACTATATAGAAGCAATATATACAGAGATTTCAACCGTCTACCTGTTCCAATCATTGTTCTACTTGTCGAAAATTACAAATAATTACCGATAAAGGATTAACCATTGGGGCTCATTGTTCAATTAAACTTGAAGAACAAAAAATTGTCGAATTGTACTGTTTGGATGCTTTGCATATATGTTTCTTAGACTATATAGAAGCAATATATACAATGATTTCAACCGTCTACCTGTTCCATTCATTGTTCTACTTGTCGAAAGTTACAAATAATTTCCGTTAAGGGATTAACAATGGGGATCGTAGTTTACTTAAACTTGAAGAACAAAAAATTGGCGAATTGTACTGTTTGGATGCTTTGCATATATGTTTCTTAGACTATATAGAAGCAATATATACAATGATTTCAACAGTCTACCTGTTCCATTCATTGTTCTACTTGTCGAAATTTACAAATAATTTCCTTTAAAGGATTAACAATGGTGCTCATAGTTCACTTAAATTTGAAGAACAAAAAATTGGCGAATGGTACTCTTTGGATGCTTTGCATATATGTTTCTTAGACAATATAGAAGCAATATATACTAAGATTTCAACCGTCTACCTGTTCCATTCATTGTTCTACTTGTCGAAAGTTACAAATCATTTCCGATAACGGATTAACCATTGGGGCTCATTGTTCACTAAACTAGAAGAACAAAAAATTGTCGAATTGTGCTGTTTGGATGCTTTGCATATATGTTTCTTAGACAATATAGAAGCAATATATACAATGATTTCAACCGTCTACCTGTTCCATTCATTGTTCTACTTGTCGAAAGTTACAAATAATTTCCGTTAAGGGATTAACAATGGGGATCGTAGTTTACTTAAACTTGATGAACAAAAAATTGGCGAATTGTACTGTTTGGATGCTTTGCATATATGTTTCTTAGACTATATAGAAGCAATATACACAATGATTTCAACAGTCTACCTGTTCCATTCATTGTTCTACTTGTCGAAATTTACAAATAATTTCCTTTAAAGGATTAACAATGGGGCTCGTAGTTCACTTAAACTTGCAGAACAAAAAATTGGCGAATTGTACTGTTTGGATGTTTTGCACATATGTTTCTTAGACTATATAGAAGCAATATATACAAAGATTTCAACCGTCTACCTGTTCCATTCATTGTTCTACTTGTCGAAAGTTACAAATAATTTCCGATAAAGGATTAACCATTGGGGCTCATTGTTCACTTAAACTTGAAGAACAAAAAATTGGCGAATTGTACTGTTTGGATGCTTTGCATATATGTTTCTTAGACTATATAGAAGCAATATATACAAAGATTTCAACCGTCTACCTGTTCCATTCATTGTTCTACTTGTCGAAATTTACAAATAATTTCCTTTAAAGGATTAACAATGGGGCTCGTAGTTCACTTAAACTTGAAGAACAAAAAATTGGCGAATTGTACTGTTTCGATGCTTTGCATATATGTTTCGTAGGCTATATAGAAGCAATATATACAATGATTTCAACCGTCTACCTGATCCATTCATTGTTCTACTTGTCGAAATTTACAAATAATTTCCTTTAAAGGATTAACAATGGGGCTCGTAGTTCACTTAAACTTGAAGAACAAAAAATTGGCGAATTGAACTGTTTGGATGCTGAGCATATGTGTTTCTTAGACTATTTAGAAGCAATATGTAGACCGATTTCACCCGTCTACCTGTACTATTCATTGTTCTACTTGTAGAAAGTTACAAATCATTTCCGATAAAGGATTAACCATTGGGGCTCATTGTTCACTAAACTAGAAGAACAAAAAATTGTCGAATTGTACTGTTTGGATGCTTTGCATATATGTTTCTTAGACAATATAGAAGCAATATATACAATGATTTCAACCGTCTACCTGTTCAAATCATTGTTCAACTTGTCGAAAGTTACAAATAATTTCCGATAACGGATTAACCATTGGGGCTCATTGTTCACTTAAACTTGAAGAACAAAAAATTGTCGAATTGTACTGTTTGGATGCTTTGCATATATGTTTCTTAGACTATATAGAAGCAATATATACAATGATTTCAACCGTCTACCTGTTCCATTCATTGTTCTACTTGTCGAAAATTACAAATAATTTCCGATAAAGGATTAACCATTGGGGCTCATTGTTCACGAAACTTGAAGAACAAAAAATTGGCGAATTGTACTGTTTCGATGCTTTGCATATATGTTTCGTAGGCTATATAGAAGCAATATATACAATGATTTCAACCGTCTACCTGTTCCATTCATTGTTCTACTTGTCGAAATTTACAAATAATTTCCGTTAAAGGATTAACAATGGGGCTCGTAGTTCACTTAAACTTGAAGATTCAAAAATTGGCGAATGTTACTGTTTAGATGCTTTGGATATAGGTTTCTTAGACTATATAGAAGCAATATATACAAAGATTTCAACCGTCTACCTGTTCCATTCATTGTTCTACTTGTCGAAAATTACAAATAATTTCCTTTAAAGGATTAACAATGGGGCTCGTAGTTCACTTAAACTTGAAGAACAAAAAATTGGCGAATTGTACTGTTTCGATGCTTTGCATATATGTTTCGTAGGCTATATAGAAGCAATATATACAATGATTTCAACCGTCTACCAGTTCCATTCATTGTTCTACTTGTCAAAAGTTACAAATCATTTCCGATAACGGATTAACCATTGGGGCTCATTGTTCACTTAAACTTGAAGAACAAAAAATTGGCGACTGGTACTGTTTGGATGCTTTGCATATATGTTTCTTAGACTATATAGAAGCAATATACACAATGATTTCAACAGTCTACCTGTTCCATTCATTGTTCTACTTGTCGAAATTTACAAATAATTTCCTTTAAAGGATTAACAATGGGGCTCGTAGTTCACTTAAACTTGAAGAACAAAAAATTGGCGAATTGTACTGTTTGGATGTTTTGCACATATGTTTGTTAGACTATATAGAAGCAATATATACAATGATTTCAACCGTCTACCTGTTCCATTCATTGTTCTACTTGTCGAAAGTTACAAATAATTTCCGTTAAGGGATTAACAATGGGGATCGTAGTTTACTTAAACTTGATGAACAAAAAATTGTCGAATTGTACTGTTTGGATGCTTTGCATATATGTTTCTTAGACAATATAGAAGCAATATATACAATGATTTCAACCGTCTACCTGTTCCATTCATTGTTCTACTTGTCGAAAGTTACAAATAATTTCCGTTAAGGGATTAACAATGGGGATCGTAGTTTACTTAAACTTGAAGAACAAAAAATTGGCGAATTGTACTGTTTGGATGCTTTGCATATAGGTTTCTTAGACTATATAGAAGCAACATATACAAAGATTTCAACCGTCTACCTGTTCTATTCATTGTTCTTTTTGTCGAAAGTTACAAATAATTTCCGTTTCATGATTATCAATGGGCCTCGTTGTTCACTTAAAATTGAAGAACAAAAAATTGGCGAATGGTACTGTTTGGATGCTTTGCATATATGTTTATTAGACTATATAGAAGCAATATATACATTGATTTCAACCGCCTACCTGTTCCACTCATTGTTCTACTTGTCGCAAGTTACAAATAATTTCCGTTAAGGGATTAACAATGGGGATCGTAGTTTACTTAAACTTGAAGAACAAAAAATTGGCGAATTGTACTGTTTGGATGCTTTGCATATATGTTTCTTAGACTATATAGAAGCAATATATACAATGATTTCAACAGTCTACCTGTTCCATTCATTGTTCTACTTGTCGAAAGTTACAAATCATTTCCGATAACGGATTAACCATTGGGGCTCATTGTTCACTTAAACTTGAAGAACAAAAAATTGTAGAATTGTACTGTTTGGATGCTTTGCATATATGTTTCTTAGACTATATAGAAGCAATATATACAATGATTTCAACCGTCTACCTGTTCCATTCATTATTCTACTTGTCGAAAATTACAAATAATTTCCGATAAAGGATTAACCATTAGGGCTCATTGTTCACTTAAACTTGAAGAACAAAAAATTGGCGAATGGTACTGTTTGGATGCTTTGCATATATGTTTCTTAGACTATATAGAAGCAATATATACATTGATTTCAACCGTCTACCTGTTCCACTCATTGTTCTACTTGTCGCAAGTTACAAATAATTTGCGTTAAAGTATTAACAATGGGTCTCGTAGTTCACTTAAACTTGAAGATGAAATAATTGGCGAATTGTACTGTTTGGATGCTTTGCATATATGTTTCTTAGATTATATAGAAGCAATATATACAAAGATTTCAACCGTCTACCTGTTCCATTCATTGTTCTACTTGTCGAAAATTACAAATAATTTCCGATAAAGGATTAACCATTGGGGCTCATTGTTCACTAAACTTGAAGAACAAAGATTGTCGAATTGTACTGTTTGGATGCTTTGCATATATGTTTCTTAGACTATATAGAAGCAATATATACAATGATTTCAACCGTCTGCCTGTTCCATTCATTGTTCTACTTGTCGAAAGTTACAAATAATATCCGTTAAGGGATTAACAATGGGGATCGTAGTTTACTTAAACTTGAAGAACAAAAAATTGGCGAATTGTACTGTTTGGATGCTTTGCATATATGTTTCTTAGACTATATAGAAGCAATATATACAATGATTTCAACAGTCTACCTGTTCCATTCATTGTTCTTCTTGTCGAAAGTTACAAATCATTTCCGATAATGGATTAACCATTGGGGCTCATTGTTCACTTAAACTTGAAGAACAAAAAATTGTCGAATTGTACTGTTTGGATGCTTTGCATATATGTTTCTTAGACTATATAGAAGCAATATATACAATGATTTCAACCGTCTACCTGTTCCATTCATTGTTCTACTTGTCGAAAATTACAAATAATTTCCGATAAAGGATTAACCATTGGGGCTCATTGTTCACTTAAACTTGAAGAACAAAAAATTGGCGAATGGTACTGTTTGGATGCTTTGCATATATGTTTCTTAGACTATATAGAAGCAATATATACAGAGATTTCAACCGTCTACCTGTTCCATTCATTGTTCTACTTGTCGAAAATTACAAATAATTACCGATAAAGGATTAACCATTGGGGCTCATTGTTCACTAAACTTGAAGAACAAAGATTGTCGAATTGTACTGTTTGGATGCTTAGCATATATGTTTCTTAGACTATATAGAAGCAATATATACAATGATTTCAACAGTCTACCTGTTCCATTCATTGTTCTACTTGTCGAAAGTTACAAATCATTTCCGATAACGGATTAACCATTGGGGCTCATTGTTCACTTAAACTTGAAGAACAAAAAATTGTCGAATTGTACTGTTTGGATGCTTTGCATATATGTTTCTTAGACAATATAGAAGCAATATATACAATGATTTCAACCGTCTACCTGTTCCATTCATTGTTCTACTTGTCGAAAGTTACAAATAATTTCCGTTAAGGGATTAACAATGGGGATCGTAGTTTACTTAAACTTGATGAACAAAAAATTGGCGAATTGTACTGTTTGGATGCTTTGCATATATGTTTCTTAGACTATATAGAAGCAATATACACAATGATTTCAACAGTCTACCTGTTCCATTCATTGTTCTACTTGTCGAAATTTACAAATAATTTCCTTTAAAGGATTAACAATGGGGCTCGTAGTTCACTTAAACATGAAGATGAAATAATTGGCGAATTGTACTCTTTGGATGCTTTGCATATATGTTTCTTAGATTTTATAGAAGCAATATATACAAAGATATCAACCGTCTACCTGTTCCATTCATTGTTCTACTTGTCGAAAATTACAAATAATTTCCGATAAAGGATTAACCATTGGGGCTCATTGTTCACTAAACTTGAAGAACAAAAAATTGTCGAATTGTACTGTTTGGATGCTTTGCATATATGTTTCTTAGACTATATAGAAGCAATATATACAAAGATTTCAACCGTCTACCTGTTCCATTCATTGTTCTACTTGTCGAAAGTTACAAATAATATCCGATAACGGATTAAGCATTGGGGCTCATTGTTCACTTAAACTTGAAGAACATAAAATTGGCGAATTGTACTGTTTGGATGCTTTGCATATATGTTTCTTAGACTATATAGAAGCAATATATACAATGATTTCAACCGTCTACCTGTTCCATTCATTGTTCTACTTGTCGAAAATTACAAACAATTTCCGATAAAGGATTAACCATTGGGGCTCATTGGTCACTAAACTTGAAGAACAAAAAATTGTCGAATTGTACTGTTTGGATGATTTGCTTATATGTTTCTTAGACTATATAGAAGCAATATATACAAAGATTTCAAGCGTCTACCTGTTCCATTCATTGTTCTACTTGTCGAAAGTTACAAATAATTTCCGATAAAGGATTAACCATTGGGGCTCATTGTTCAATTAAACTTGAAGAACAAAAAATTGGCGAATTGTACTGTTTGGATGCTTTGCATATATGTTTCTTAGACTATATAGAAGCAATATATACAATGATTTCAACCGTCTACCTGTTCCATTCATTGTTCTACTTGTCGAAAATTACAAATAATTTCCGATAAAGGATTAACCATTGGGGCTCATTGTTCACTTAAACTTGAAGAACAAAAAATTGGCGAATGGTACTGTTTGGATGCTTTGCATATATGTTTCTTAGACTATATAGAAGCAATATATACAGAGATTTCAACCGTCTACCTGTTCCATTCATTGTTCTACTTGTCGAAAATTACAAATAATTACCGATAAAGGATTAACCATTGGGGCTCATTGTTCAATTAAACTTGAAGAACAAAAAATTGTCGAATTGTACTGTCTGGATGCTTTGCATATATGTTTCTTAGACTATATAGAAGCAATATATACAATGATTTCAACCGTCTACCTGTTCCATTCATTGTTCTACTTGTCGAAAGTTACAAATAATTTCCGTTAAGGGATTAACAATGGGGATCGTAGTTTACTTAAACTTGAAGAACAAAAAATTGGCGAATTGTACTGTTTGGATGCTTTGCATATATGTTTCTTAGACTATATAGAAGCAATATATACAATGATTTCAACAGTCTACCTGTTCCATTCATTGTTCTACTTGTCGAAATTTACAAATAATTTCCTTTAAAGGATTAACAATGGTGCTCATAGTTCACTTAAATTTGAAGAACAAAAAATTGGCGAATGGTACTCTTTGGATGCTTTGCATATATGTTTCTTAGACTATATAGAAGCAATATATACTAAGATTTCAACCGTCTACCTGTTCCATTCATTGTTCTACTTGTCGAAAGTTACAAATCATTTCCGATAACGGATTAACCATTGGGGCTCATTGTTCACTAAACTAGAAGAACAAAAAATTGTCGAATTGTACTGTTTGGATGCTTTGCATATATGTTTCTTAGACAATATAGAAGCAATATATACAATGATTTCAACCGTCTACCTGTTCCATTCATTGTTCTACTTGTCGAAAGTTACAAATAATTTCCGTTAAGGGATTAACAATGGGGATCGTAGTTTACTTAAACTTGATGAACAAAAAATTGGCGAATTGTACTGTTTGGATGCTTTGCATATATGTTTCTTAGACTATATAGAAGCAATATACACAATGATTTCAACAGTCTACCTGTTCCATTCATTGTTCTACTTGTCGAAATTTACAAATAATTTCCTTTAAAGGATTAACAATGGGGCTCGTAGTTCACTTAAACTTGCAGAACAAAAAATTGGCGAATTGTACTGTTTGGATGTTTTGCACATATGTTTCTTAGACTATATAGAAGCAATATATACAAAGATTTCAACCGTCTACCTGTTCCATTCATTGTTCTACTTGTCGAAAGTTACAAATAATTTCCGATAAAGGATTAACCATTGGGGCTCATTGTTCACTTAAACTTGAAGAACAAAAAATTGGCGAATTGTACTGTTTGGATGCTTTGCATATATGTTTCTTAGACTATATAGAAGCAATATATACAAAGATTTCAACCGTCTACCTGTTCCATTCATTGTTCTACTTGTCGAAATTTACAAATAATTTCCTTTAAAGGATTAACAATGGGGCTCGTAGTTCACTTAAACTTGAAGAACAAAAAATTGGCGAATTGTACTGTTTCGATGCTTTGCATATATGTTTCGTAGGCTATATAGAAGCAATATATACAATGATTTCAACCGTCTACCTGATCCATTCATTGTTCTACTTGTCGAAATTTACAAATAATTTCCTTTAAAGGATTAACATTGGGGCTCGTAGTTCACTTAAACTTGAAGAACAAAAAATTGGCGAATTGAACTGTTTGGATGCTGAGCATATGTGTTTCTTAGACTATTTAGAAGCAATATGTAGACCGATTTCACCCGTCTACCTGTACTATTCATTGTTCTACTTGTAGAAAGTTACAAATCATTTCCGATAAAGGATTAACCATTGGGGCTCATTGTTCACTAAACTAGAAGAACAAAAAATTGTCGAATTGTACTGTTTGGATGCTTTGCATATATGTTTCTTAGACAATATAGAAGCAATATATACAATGATTTCAACCGTCTACCTGTTCCATTCATTGTTCAACTTGTCGAAAGTTACAAATAATTTCCGATAACGGATTAACCATTGGGGCTCATTGTTCACTTAAACTTGAAGAACAAAAAATTGTCGAATTGTACTGTTTGGATGCTTTGCATATATGTTTCTTAGACTATATAGAAGCAATATATACAATGATTTCAACCGTCTACCTGTTCCATTCATTGTTCTACTTGTCGAAAATTACAAATAATTTCCGATAAAGGATTAACCATTGGGGCTCATTGTTCACGAAACTTGAAGAAAAAAAATTGGCGAATTGTACTGTTTCGATGCTTTGCATATATGTTTCGTAGGCTATATAGAAGCAATATATACAATGATTTCAACCGTCTACCTGTTCCATTCATTGTTCTACTTGTCGAAATTTACAAATAATTTCCGTTAAAGGATTAACAATGGGGCTCGTAGTTCACTTAAACTTGAAGATTCAAAAATTGGCGAATGTTACTGTTTAGATGCTTTGGATATAGGTTTCTTAGACTATATAGAAGCAATATATACAAAGATTTCAACCGTCTACCTGTTCCATTCATTGTTCTACTTGTCGAAAATTACAAATAATTTCCTTTAAAGGATTAACAATGGGGCTCGTAGTTCACTTAAACTTGAAGAACAAAAAATTGGCGAATTGTACTGTTTCGATGCTTTGCATATATGTTTCGTAGGCTATATAGAAGCAATATATACAATGATTTCAACCGTCTACCAGTTCCATTCATTGTTCTACTTGTCAAAAGTTACAAATCATTTCCGATAACGGATTAACCATTGGGGCTCATTGTTCACTTAAACTTGAAGAACAAAAAATTGGCGACTGGTACTGTTTGGATGCTTTGCATATATGTTTCTTAGACTATATAGAAGCAATATACACAATGATTTCAACAGTCTACCTGTTCCATTCATTGTTCTACTTGTCGAAATTTACAAATAATTTCCTTTAAAGGATTAACAATGGGGCTCGTAGTTCACTTAAACTTGAAGAACAAAAAATTGGCGAATTGTACTGTTTGGATGTTTTGCACATATGTTTCTTAGACTATATAGAAGCAATATATACAATGATTTCAACCGTCTACCTGTTCCATTCATTGTTCTACTTGTCGAAAGTTACAAATAATTTCCGTTAAGGGATTAACAATGGGGATCGTAGTTTACTTAAACTTGATGAACAAAAAATTGTCGAATTGTACTGTTTGGATGCTTTGCATATATGTTTCTTAGACAATATAGAAGCAATATATACAATGATTTCAACCGTCTACCTGTTCCATTCATTGTTCTACTTGTCGAAAGTTACAAATAATTTCCGTTAAGGGATTAACAATGGGGATCGTAGTTTACTTAAACTTGAAGAACAAAAAATTGGCGAATTGTACTGTTTGGATGCTTTGCATATAGGTTTCTTAGACTATATAGAAGCAACATATACAAAGATTTCAACCGTCTACCTGTTCTATTCATTGTTCTTTTTGTCGAAAGTTACAAATAATTTCCGTTTCATGATTATCAATGGGCCTCGTTGTTCACTTAAAATTGAAGAACAAAAAATTGGCGAATGGTACTGTTTGGATGCTTTGCATATATGTTTATTAGACTATATAGAAGCAATATATACATTGATTTCAACCGTCTACCTGTTCCACTCATTGTTCTACTTGTCGCAAGTTACAAATAATTTGCGTTAAAGTATTAACAATGGGTCTCGTAGTTCACTTAAACTTGAAGATGAAATAATTGGCGAATTGTACTGTTTGGATGCTTTGCATATATGTTTCTTAGATTATATAGAAGCAATATATACAAAGATTTCAACCGTCTACCTGTTCCATTCATTGTTCTACTTGTCGAAAATTACAAATAATTTCCGATAAAGGATTAACCATTGGGGCTCATTGTTCACTAAACTTGAAGAACAAAGATTGTCGAATTGTACTGTTTGGATGCTTTGCATATATGTTTCTTAGACTATATAGAAGCAATATATACAATGATTTCAACCGTCTACCTGTTCCATTCATTGTTCTACTTGTCGAAAGTTACAAATAATTTCCGTTAAGGGATTAACAATGGGGATCGTAGTTTACTTAAACTTGAAGAACAAAAAATTGGCGAATTGTACTGTTTGGATGCTTTGCATATATGTTTCTTAGACTATATAGGAGCAATATATACAATGATTTCAACAGTCTACCTGTTCCATTCATTGTTCTACTTGTCGAAATTTACAAATAATTTCCTTTAAAGGATTAACAATGGTGCTCATAGTTCACTTAAACTTGAAGAACAAAAAATTGGCGAATGGTACTCTTTGGATGCTTTGCATATATGTTTCTTAGACTATATAGAAGCAATATATACAAAGATTACAACCGTCTACCTGTTCCATTCATTGTTCTACTTGTCGAAAGTTACAAATCATTTCCGATAACGGATTAACCATTGGGGCTCATTGTTCACTAAACTAGAAGAACAAAAAATTGTCGAATTGTACTGTTTGGATGCTTTGCATATATGTTTCTTAGACAATATAGAAGCAATATATACAATGATTTCAACCGTCTACCTGTTCCATTCATTGTTCTACTTGTCGAAAGTTACAAATAATTTCCGTTAAGGGATTAACAATGGGGATCGTAGTTTACTTAAACTTGAAGAACAAAAAATTGGCGAATTGTACTGTTTGGATGCTTTGCATATATGTTTCTTAGACTATATAGGAGCAATATATACAATGATTTCAACAGTCTACCTGTTCCATTCATTGTTCTACTTGTCGAAATTTACAAATAATTTCCTTTAAAGGATTAACAATGGTGCTCATAGTTCACTTAAACTTGAAGAACAAAAAATTGGCGAATGGTACTCTTTGGATGCTTTGCATATATGTTTCTTAGACTATATAGAAGCAATATATACAAAGATTACAACCGTCTACCTGTTCCATTCATTGTTCTACTTGTCGAAAGTTACAAATCATTTCCGATAACGGATTAACCATTGGGGCTCATTGTTCACTAAACTAGAAGAACAAAAAATTGTCGAATTGTACTGTTTGGATGCTTTGCATATATGTTTCTTAGACTATATAGAAGCAATATACACAATGATTTCAACAGTCTACCTGTTCCATTCATTGTTCTACTTGTCGAAATTTACAAATAATTTCCTTTAAAGGATTAACAATGGGGCTCGTAGTTCACTTAAACATGAAGATGAAATAATTGGCGAATTGTACTCTTTGGATGCTTTGCATATATGTTTCTTAGATTTTATAGAAGCAATATATACAAAGATATCAACCGTCTACCTGTTCCATTCATTGTTCTACTTGTCGAAAATTACAAATAATTTCCGATAAAGGATTAACCATTGGGGCTCATTGTTCACTAAACTTGAAGAACAAAAAATTGTCGAATTGTACTGTTTGGATGCTTTGCATATATGTTTCTTAGACTATATAGAAGCAATATATACAAAGATTTCAACCGTCTACCTGTTCCATTCATTGTTCTACTTGTCGAAAGTTACAAATAATATCCGATAACGGATTAAGCATTGGGGCTCATTGTTCACTTAAACTTGAAGAACATAAAATTGGCGAATTGTACTGTTTGGATGCTTTGCATATATGTTTCTTAGACTATATAGAAGCAATATATACAATGATTTCAACCGTCTACCTGTTCCATTCATTGTTCTACTTGTCGAAAATTACAAACAATTTCCGATAAAGGATTAACCATTGGGGCTCATTGGTCACTAAACTTGAAGAACAAAAAATTGTCGAATTGTACTGTTTGGATGATTTGCTTATATGTTTCTTAGACTATATAGAAGCAATATATACAAAGATTTCAAGCGTCTACCTGTTCCATTCATTGTTCTACTTGTCGAAAGTTACAAATAATTTCCGATAAAGGATTAACCATTGGGGCTCATTGTTCAATTAAACTTGAAGAACAAAAAATTGGCGAATTGTACTGTTTGGATGCTTTGCATATATGTTTCTTAGACTATATAGAAGCAATATATACAATGATTTCAACCGTCTACCTGTTCCATTCATTGTTCTACTTGTCGAAAATTACAAATAATTTCCGATAAAGGATTAACCATTGGGGCTCATTGTTCACTTAAACTTGAAGAACAAAAAATTGGCGAATGGTACTGTTTGGATGCTTTGCATATATGTTTCTTAGACTATATAGAAGCAATATATACAGAGATTTCAACCGTCTACCTGTTCCATTCATTGTTCTACTTGTCGAAAATTACAAATAATTACCGATAAAGGATTAACCATTGGGGCTCATTGTTCAATTAAACTTGAAGAACAAAAAATTGTCGAATTGTACTGTTTGGATGCTTTGCATATATGTTTCTTAGACTATATAGAAGCAATATATACAATGATTTCAACCGTCTACCTGTTCCATTCATTGTTCTACTTGTCGAAAGTTTCAAATAATTTCCGTTAAGGGATTAACAATGGGGATCGTAGTTTACTTAAACTTGAAGAACAAAAAATTGGCGAATTGTACTGTTTGGATGCTTTGCATATATGTTTCTTAGACTATATAGAAGCAATATATACAATGATTTCAACAGTCTACCTGTTCCATTCATTGTTCTACTTGTCGAAATTTACAAATAATTTCCTTTAAAGGATTAACAATGGTGCTCATAGTTCACTTAAATTTGAAGAACAAAAAATTGGCGATTGGTACTCTTTGGATGCTTTGCATATATGTTTCTTAGACTATATAGAAGCAATATATACTAAGATTTCAACCGTCTACCTGTTCCATTCATTGTTCTACTTGTCGAAAGTTACAAATCATTTCCGATAACGGATTAACCATTGGGGCTCATTGTTCACTAAACTAGAAGAACAAAAAATTGTCGAATTGTACTGTTTGGATGCTTTGCATATATGTTTCTTAGACAATATAGAAGCAATATATACAATGATTTCAACCGTCTACCTGTTCCATTCATTGTTCTACTTGTCGAAAGTTACAAATAATTTCCGTTAAGGGATTAACAATGGGGATCGTAGTTTACTTAAACTTGATGAACAAAAAATTGGCGAATTGTACTGTTTGGATGCTTTGCATATATGTTTCTTAGACTATATAGAAGCAATATACACAATGATTTCAACAGTCTACCTGTTCCATTCATTGTTCTACTTGTCGAAATTTACAAATAATTTCCTTTAAAGGATTAACAATGGGGCTCGTAGTTCACTTAAACTTGCAGAACAAAAAATTGGCGAATTGTACTGTTTGGATGTTTTGCACATATGTTTCTTAGACTATATAGAAGCAATATATACAAAGATTTCAACCGTCTACCTGTTCCATTCATTGTTCTACTTGTCGAAAGTTACAAATAATTTCCGATAAAGGGTTAACCATTGGGGCTCATTGTTCACTTAAACTTGAAGAACAAAAAATTGGCGAATGGTACTGTTTGGATGCTTTGCATATATGTTTCTTAGACTATATAGAAGCAATATATACATTGATTTCAACCGTCTACCTGTTCCACTCATTGTGCTACTTGCCGCAAGTTACAAATAATTTCCGTTAAAGTATTAACAATGGGTCTCGTAGTTCACTTAAAATTGAAGATGAAATAATTGGCGAATTGTACTGTTTGGATGCTTTGCATATATATTTCTTAGATTATATAGAAGCAATATATACAAAGATTTCAACCGTCTACCTGTTCCATTCATTGTTCTACTTGTCGAAAATTACAAATAATTTCCGATAAAGGATTAACCATTGGGGCTCATTGTTCACTAAACTTGAAGAACAAAGATTGTCGAATTGTACTGTTTGGATGCTTTGCATATATGTTTCTTAGACTATATAGAAGCAATATATACAATGATTTCAACCGTCTACCTGTTCCATTCATTGTTCTACTTGTCGAAAGTTACAAATAATTTCCGTTAAGGGATTAACAATGGGGATCGTAGTTTACTTAAACTTGAAGAACAAAAAATTGGCGAATTGTACTGTTTGGATGCTTTGCATATATGTTTCTTAGACTATATAGGAGCAATATATACAATGATTTCAACAGTCTACCTGTTCCATTCATTGTTCTACTTGTCGAAATTTACAAATAATTTCCTTTAAAGGATTAACAATGGTGCTCATAGTTCACTTAAACTTGAAGAACAAAAAATTGGCGAATGGTACTCTTTGGATGCTTTGCATATATGTTTCTTAGACTATATAGAAGCAATATATACAAAGATTACAACCGTCTACCTGTTCCATTCATTGTTCTACTTGTCGAAAGTTACAAATCATTTCCGATAACGGATTAACCATTGGGGCTCATTGTTCACTAAACTAGAAGAACAAAAAATTGTCGAATTGTACTGTTTGGATGCTTTGCATATATGTTTCTTAGACAATATAGAAGCAATATATACAATGATTTCAACCGTCTACCTGTTCCATTCATTGTTCTACTTGTCGAAAGTTACAAATAATTTCCGTTAAGGGATTAACAATGGGGATCGTAGTTTACTTAAACTTGATGAACAAAAAATTGGCGAATTGTACTGTTTGGATGCTTTGCATATATGTTTCTTAGACTATATAGAAGCAATATACACAATGATTTCAACAGTCTACCTGTTCCATTCATTGTTCTACTTGTCGAAATTTACAAATAATTTCCTTTAAAGGATTAACAATGGGGCTCGTAGTTCACTTAAACATGAAGATGAAATAATTGGCGAATTGTACTCTTTGGATGCTTTGCATATATGTTTCTTAGATTTTATAGAAGCAATATATACAAAGATATCAACCGTCTACCTGTTCCATTCATTGTTCTACTTGTCGAAAATTACAAATAATTTCCGATAAAGGATTAACCATTGGGGCTCATTGTTCACTAAACTTGAAGAACAAAAAATTGTCGAATTGTACTGTTTGGATGCTTTGCATATATGTTTCTTAGACTATATAGAAGCAATATATACAAAGATTTCAACCGTCTACCTGTTCCATTCATTGTTCTACTTGTCGAAAGTTACAAATAATATCCGATAACGGATTAAGCATTGGGGCTCATTGTTCACTTAAACTTGAAGAACATAAAATTGGCGAATTGTACTGTTTGGATGCTTTGCATATATGTTTCTTAGACTATATAGAAGCAATATATACAATGATTTCAACCGTCTACCTGTTCCATTCATTGTTCTACTTGTCGAAAATTACAAACAATTTCCGATAAAGGATTAACCATTGGGGCTCATTGGTCACTAAACTTGAAGAACAAAAAATTGTCGAATTGTACTGTTTGGATGATTTGCTTATATGTTTCTTAGACTATATAGAAGCAATATATACAAAGATTTCAAGCGTCTACCTGTTCCATTCATTGTTCTACTTGTCGAAAGTTACAAATAATTTCCGTTAAGGGATTAACAATGGGGATCGTAGTTTACTTAAACTTGAAGAACAAAAAATTGGCGAATTGTACTGTTTGGATGCTTTGCATATATGTTTCTTAGACTATATAGAAGCAATATATACAATGATTTCAACAGTCTACCTGTTCCATTCATTGTTCTACTTGTCGAAATTTACAAATAATTTCCTTTAAAGGATTAACAATGGTGCTCATAGTTCACTTAAATTTGAAGAACAAAAAATTGGCGAATGGTACTCTTTGGATGCTTTGCATATATGTTTCTTAGACTATATAGAAGCAATATATACTAAGATTTCAACCGTCTACCTGTTCTATTCATTGTTCTACTTGTCGAAAGTTACAAATCATTTCCGATAACGGATTAACCATTGGGGCTCATTGTTCACTAAACTAGAAGAACAAAAAATTGTCGAATTGTACTGTTTGGATGCTTTGCATAAATGTTTCTTAGACAATATAGAAGCAATATATACAATGATTTCAACCGTCTACCTGTTCCATTCATTGTTCTACTTGTCGAAAGTTACAAATAATTTCCGTTAAGGGATTAACAATGGGGATCGTAGTTTACTTAAACTTGATGAACAAAAAATTGGCGAATTGTACTGTTTGGATGCTTTGCATATATGTTTCTTAGACTATATAGAAGCAATATACACAATGATTTCAACGGTCTACCTGTTCCATTCATTGTTCTACTTGTCGAAATTTACAAATAATTTCCTTTAAAGGATTAACAATGGGGCTCGTAGTTCACTTAAACTTGCAGAACAAAAAATTGGCGAATTGTACTGTTTGGATGTTTTGCACATATGATTCTTAGACTATATAGAAGCAATATATACAAAGATTTCAACCGTCTACCTGTTCCATTCATTGTTCTACTTGTCGAAAGTTACAAATAATTTCCGATAAAGGGTTAACCATTGGGGCTCATTGTTCACTTAAACTTGAAGAACAAAAAATTGGCGAATGGTACTGTTTGGATGCTTTGCATATATGTTTCTTAGACTATATAGAAGCAATATATACATTGATTTCAACCGTCTACCTGTTCCACTCATTGTGCTACTTGTCGCAAGTTACAAATAATTTCCGTTAAAGTATTAACAATGGGTCTCGTAGTTCACTTAAAATTGAAGATGAAATAATTGGCGAATTGTACTGTTTGGATGCTTTGCATATATGTTTCTTAGATTATATAGAAGCAATATATACAAAGATTTCAACCGTCTACCTGTTCCATTCATTGTTCTACTTGTCGAAAATTACAAATAATTTCCGATAAAGGATTAACCATTGGGGCTCATTGTTCACTAAACTTGAAGAACAAAGATTGTCGAATTGTACTGTTTGGATGCTTTGCATATATGTTTCTTAGACTATATAGAAGCAATATATACAATGATTTCAACCGTCTACCTGTTCCATTCATTGTTCTACTTGTCGAAAGTTACAAATAATTTCCGTTAAGGGATTAACAATGGGGATCGTAGTTTACTTAAACTTGATGAACAAAAAATTGGCGAATTGTACTGTTTGGATGCTTTGCATATATGTTTCTTAGACTATATAGAAGCAATATACACAATGATTTCAACAGTCTACCTGTTCCATTCATTGTTCTACTTGTCGAAATTTACAAATAATTTCCTTTAAAGGATTAACAATGGGGCTCGTAGTTCACTTAAACATGAAGATGAAATAATTGGCGAATTGTACTCTTTGGATGCTTTGCATATATGTTTCTTAGATTTTATAGAAGCAATATATACAAAGATATCAACCGTCTACCTGTTCCATTCATTGTTCTACTTGTCGAAAATTACAAATAATTTCCGATAAAGGATTAACCATTGGGGCTCATTGTTCACTAAACTTGAAGAACAAAAAATTGTCGAATTGTACTGTTTGGATGCTTTGCATATATGTTTCTTAGACTATATAGAAGCAATATATACAAAGATTTCAACCGTCTACCTGTTCCATTCATTGTTCTACTTGTCGAAAGTTACAAATAATATCCGATAACGGATTAACCATTGGGGCTCATTGTTCACTTAAACTTGAAGAACATAAAATTGGCGAATTGTACTGTTTGGATGCTTTGCATATATGTTTCTTAGACTATATAGAAGCAATATATACAATGATTTCAACCGTCTACCTGTTCCATTCATTGTTCTACTTGTCGAAAATTACAAACAATTTCCGATAAAGGATTAACCATTGGGGCTCATTGGTCACTAAACTTGAAGAACAAAAAATTGTCGAATTGTACTGTTTGGATGATTTGCTTATATGTTTCTTAGACTACATAGAAGCAATATATACAAAGATTTCAAGCGTCTACCTGTTCCATTCATTGTTCTACTTGTCGAAAGTTACAAATAATTTCCGATAAAGGATTAACCATTGGGGCTCATTGTTCAATTAAACTTCAAGAACAAAAAATTGGCGAATTGTACTGTTTGGATGCTTTGCATATATGTTTCTTAGACTATATAGAAGCAATATATACAAAGATTTCAACCGTCTACCTGTTCCATTCATTGATATACTTGTCGAAATTTACAAATAATTTCCTTTAAAGGATTAACAATGGGGGTCGTAGTTCACTTAAACTTGAAGAACAAAAAATTGGCGAATGGTACTGTTTGGATGCTTTGCATATATGTCTCTTAGACTATATAGAAGCAATATATACAAAGATTTCAACCGTCTACCTGTTCCATTCATTGTTCTACTTGTCGAAAGTTACAAATAATATCCGATAACGGATTAAGCATTGGGGCTCATTGTTCACTTAAACTTGAAGAACAAAAAATTGGCGAATGGTACTGTTTGGATGCTTTGCATATATGTTTCTTAGACTATATAGAAGCAATATATACATTGATTTCAACCGTCTACCTGTTCCACTCATTGTTCTACTTGTCGCAAGTTACAAATAATTTCCGTTAAAGTATTAACAATGGGTCTCGTAGTTCACTTAAAATTGAAGATGAAATAATTGGCGAATTGTACTGTTTGGATGCTTTGCATATATGTTTCTTAGATTATATAGAAGCAATATATACAAAGATTTCAACCGTCTACCTGTTCCATTCATTGTTCTACTTGTCGAAAATTACAAATAATTTCCGATAAAGGATTAACCATTGGGGCTCATTGTTCACTAAACTTGAAGAACAAAGATTGTCGAATTGTACTGTTTGGATGCTTTGCATATATGTTTCTTAGACTATATAGAAGCAATATATACAATGATTTCAACCGTCTACCTGTTCCATTCATTGTTCTACTTGTCGAAAGTTACAAATAATATCCGATAACGGATTAAGCATTGGGGCTCATTGTTCACTTAAACTTGAAGAACAAAAAATTGTCGAATTGTACTGTTTGGATGATTTGCTTATATGTTTCTTAGACTATATAGAAGCAATATATACAAAGATTTCAAGCGTCTACCTGTTCCATTCATTGTTCTACTTGTCGAAAGTTACAAATAATTTCCGATAAAGGATTAACCATTGGGGCTCATTGTTCAATTAAACTTCAAGAACAAAAAATTGGCGAATTGTACTGTTTGGATGCTTTGCATATATGTTTCTTAGACTATATAGAAGCAATATATACAAAGATTTCAACCGTCTACCTGTTCCATTCATTGATATACTTGTCGAAATTTACAAATAATTTCCTTTAAAGGATTAACAATGGGGGTCGTAGTTCACTTAAACTTGAAGAACAAAAAATTGGCGAATGGTACTGTTTGGATGCTTTGCATATATGTCTCTTAGACTATATAGAAGCAATATATACAAAGATTTCAACCGTCTACCTGTTCCATTCATTGTTCTACTTGTCGAAAGTTACAAATAATATCCGATAACGGATTAAGCATTGGGGCTCATTGTTCACTTAAACTTGAAGAACAAAAAATTGGCGATTGGTACTGTTTGGATGCTTTGCATATATGTTTCTTAGACTATATAGAAGCAATATATACATTGATTTCAACCGTCTACCTGTTCCACTCATTGTTCTACTTGTCGCAAGTTACAAATAATTTCCGTTAAAGTATTAACAATGGGTCTCGTAGTTCACTTAAAATTGAAGATGAAATAATTGGCGAATTGTACTGTTTGGATGCTTTGCATATATGTTTCTTAGATTATATAGAAGCAATATATACAAAGATTTCAACCGTCTACCTGTTCCATTCATTGTTCTACTTGTCGAAAATTACAAATAATTTCCGATAAAGGATTAACCATTGGGGCTCATTGTTCACTAAACTTGAAGAACAAAGATTGTCGAATTGTACTGTTTGGATGCTTTGCATATATGTTTCTTAGACTATATAGAAGCAATATATACAATGATTTCAACCGTCTACCTGTTCCATTCATTGTTCTACTTGTCGAAAGTTACAAATAATTTCCGATAAAGGATTAACCATTGGGGCTCATTGTTCAATTAAACTTCAAGAACAAAAAATTGGCGAATTGTACTGTTTGGATGCTTTGCATATATGTTTCTTAGACTATATAGAAGCAATATATACAAAGATTTCAACCGTCTACCTGTTCCATTCATTGATATACTTGTCGAAATTTACAAATAATTTCCTTTAAAGGATTAACAATGGGGGTCGTAGTTCACTTAAACTTGAAGAACAAAAAATTGGCGAATGGTACTGTTTGGATGCTTTGCATATATGTCTCTTAGACTATATAGAAGCAATATATACAAAGATTTCAACCGTCTACCTGTTCCATTCATTGTTCTACTTGTCGAAAGTTACAAATAATATCCGATAACGGATTAAGCATTGGGGCTCATTGTTCACTTAAACTTGAAGAACAAAAAATTGTCGAATTGTACTGTTTGGATGATTTGCTTATATGTTTCTTAGACTATATAGAAGCAATATATACAAAGATTTCAAGCGTCTACCTGTTCCATTCATTGTTCTACTTGTCGAAAGTTACAAATAATTTCCGATAAAGGATTAACCATTGGGGCTCATTGTTCAATTAAACTTCAAGAACAAAAAATTGGCGAATTGTACTGTTTGGATGCTTTGCATATATGTTTCTTAGACTATATAGAAGCAATATATACAAAGATTTCAACCGTCTACCTGTTCCATTCATTGATATACTTGTCGAAATTTACAAATAATTTCCTTTAAAGGATTAACAATGGGGGTCGTAGTTCACTTAAACTTGAAGAACAAAAAATTGGCGAATGGTACTGTTTGGATGCTTTGCATATATGTCTCTTAGACTATATAGAAGCAATATATACAAAGATTTCAACCGTCTACCTGTTCCATTCATTGTTCTACTTGTCGAAAGTTACAAATAATATCCGATAACGGATTAAGCATTGGGGCTCATTGTTCACTTAAACTTGAAGAACAAAAAATTGGCGATTGGTACTGTTTGGATGCTTTGCATATATGTTTCTTAGACTATATAGAAGCAATATATACATTGATTTCAACCGTCTACCTGTTCCACTCATTGTTCTACTTGTCGCAAGTTACAAATAATTTCCGTTAAAGTATTAACAATGGGTCTCGTAGTTCACTTAAAATTGAAGATGAAATAATTGGCGAATTGTACTGTTTGGATGCTTTGCATATATGTTTCTTAGATTATATAGAAGCAATATATACAAAGATTTCAACCGTCTACCTGTTCCATTCATTGTTCTACTTGTCGAAAATTACAAATAATTTCCGATAAAGGATTAACCATTGGGGCTCATTGTTCACTAAACTTGAAGAACAAAGATTGTCGAATTGTACTGTTTGGATGCTTTGCATATATGTTTCTTAGACTATATAGAAGCAATATATACAAAGATTTCAAGCGTCTACCTGTTCCATTCATTGTTCTACTTGTCGAAAGTTACAAATAATTTCCGATAAAGGATTAACCATTGGGGCTCATTGTTCACTTAAACTTGAAGAACAAAAAATTGGCGAAATGTACTGTTTGGATGCTTTGCATATATGTTTCTTAGACTATATAGAAGCAATATATACAATGATTTCAACCGTCTACCTGTTCCATTCATTGTTCTACTTGTCGAAAATTACAAACAATTTCCGATAAAGGATTAACCATTGGGGCTCATTGTTCACTTAAACTTGAAGAACAAAAAATTGGCGAATTGTACTGTTTGGATGCTTTGCATATATGTCTCTTAGACTATATAGAAGCAATATATACAAAGATTTCAACCGTCTACCTGTTCCATTCATTGTTCTACTTGTCGAAAGTTACAAATAATATCCGATAACGGATTAAGCATTGGGGCTCATTGTTCACTTAAACTTGAAGAACAAAAAATTGGCGAATTGCACTGTTTGGATGCTTTGCATATATGTTTCGTAGATTATATAGATCAATATATACAATGATTTCAACCGTCTACCTGATCCATTCATTGTTCTACTTGTCGAAAGTTACAAATAATATCCGATAACGGATTAAGCATTGGGGCTCATTGTTCACTTAAACTTGAAGAACATAAAATTGGCGAATTGTACTGTTTGGATGCTTTGCATATATGTTTCTTAGACTATATAGAAGCAATATATACAATGATTTCAACCGTCTACCTGTTCCATTCATTGTTCTACTTGTCGAAAATTACAAACAATTTCCGATAAAGGATTAACCATTGGGGCTCATTGGTCACTAAACTTGAAGAACAAAAAATTGTCGAATTGTACTGTTTGGATGATTTGCTTATATGTTTCTTAGACTATATAGAAGCAATATATACAAAGATTTCAAGCGTCTACCTGTTCCATTCATTGTTCTACTTGTCGAAAGTTACAAATAATTTCCGATAAAGGATTAACCATTGGGGCTCATTGTTCAATTAAACTTCAAGAACAAAAAATTGGCGAATTGTACTGTTTGGATGCTTTGCATATATGTTTCTTAGACTATATAGAAGCAATATATACAAAGATTTCAACCGTCTACCTGTTCCATTCATTGATATACTTGTCGAAATTTACAAATAATTTCCTTTAAAGGATTAACAATGGGGGTCGTAGTTCACTTAAACTTGAAGAACAAAAAATTGGCGAATGGTACTGTTTGGATGCTTTGCATATATGTCTCTTAGACTATATAGAAGCAATATATACAAAGATTTCAACCGTCTACCTGTTCCATTCATTGTTCTACTTGTCGAAAGTTACAAATAATATCCGATAACGGATTAAGCATTGGGGCTCATTGTTCACTTAAACTTGAAGAACAAAAAATTGGCGAATTGTACTGTTTGGATGCTTTGCATATATGTTTCGTAGATTATTTAGATCAATATATACAATGATTTCAACCGTCTACCTGATCCATTCATTGTTCTACTTGTCGAAATTTACAAATAATTTCCTTAAAAGGATTAACAATGGGGCTCGTAGTTCACTTAAACTTGAAGCACAAAAAATTGGCGAATGGTACTGTTTGGATGCTTTGCATATATGTTTCATAGACTATATAGAAGCAATATATACAAAGATTTCAACCGTCTACCTGTTCCATTCATTGTTCTACTTGTCGAAAATTACAAATAATTTCCGATAAAGGATTAACCATTGGGGCTCATTGTTCACTAAACTTGAAGAACAAAGATTGTCGAATTGTACTGTTTGGATGCTTTGCATATATGTTTCTTAGACTATATAGAAGCAATATATACAAAGATTTCAAGCGTCTACCTGTTCCATTCATTGTTCTACTTGTCGAAAGTTACAAATAATTTCCGATAAAGGATTAACCATTGGGGCTCATTGTTCACTTAAACTTGAAGAACAAAAAATTGGCGAAATGTACTGTTTGGATGCTTTGCATATATGTTTCTTAGACTATATAGAAGCAATATATACAAAGATTTCAACCGTCTACCTGTTCCATTCATTGTTCTACTTGTCGAAATTTACAAATAATTTCCTTTAAAGGATTAACAATGGGGCTCGTAGTTCACTTAAACTTGAAGAACAAAAAATTGGTGAATTGTACTGTTTGGATGCTTTGCATATATGTTTCGTAGGCTATATAGAAGCAATATATACAATGATTTCAACCGTCTACCTGATCCATTCATTGTTCTACTTGTCGAAATTTACAAATAATTTCCTTTAAAGGATTAACAATGGGGCTCGTAGTTCACTTAAACTTGAAGAACAAAAAATTGCCGAATTGAACTGTTTGGATGCTGTGCATATGTGTTTCTTAGACTTTTTAGAAGCAATATGTAGACCGATTTCACCCGTCTACCTGTACTATTCATTGTTCTACTTGTAGAAAGTTACAAATCATTTCCGATAACGGATTAACCATTGGGGCTCATTGTTCACTTAAACTTGAAGAACAAAAAATTGTCGAATTGTACTGTTTGGATGCTTTGCATATATGTTTCTTAGACTATATAGAAGCAATATATACAATGATTTCAACCGTCTACCTGTTCCATTCATTGTTCTACTTGTCGAAAGTTACAAATAATTTCCGTTAAGGGATTAACAATGGGGATCGTAGTTTACTTAAACTTGAAGAACAAAAAATTGGCGAATTGTACTGTTTGGATGCTTTGCATATATGTTTCTTAGACTATATAGAAACAATATATACAATGATTTCAACAGTCTACCTGTTCCATTCATTGTTCTACTTTTCGAAAGTTACAAATCATTTCCGATAACGGATTAACCATTGGGGCTCATTGTTCACTAAACTAGAAGAACAAAAAATTGTCGAATTGTACTGTTTGGATGCTTTGCTTATATGTTTCTTAGACAATATAGAAGCAATATATACAATGATTTCAACAGTCTACCTTTTCCATTCATTGTTCTACTTGTTGAAATTTACAAATAATTTCCTTTAAAGGATTAACAATGGGGCTCGTAGTTCACTTAAACTTTAAGAACAAAAAATTGGCGAATGGTACTGTTTGGATGCTTTGCATATATGTTTCTTAGATTATATAGAAGCAATATATACAAAGATTTCAGCCGTCTACCTGTTCCATTCATTGTTCTTCTTGTCGAAAGTTACAAATAATTTCCGTTTCATGATTATCAATGGGCCTCGTTGTTCACTTAGAATTGAAGAACAAAAAATTGGCGACTGGTACTGTTTGGATGCTTTGCATATATGTTTCTTAGACTATATAGAAGCAATATATAAATAGATTTCAACCGTCTACCAGTTCCATTCATTGTTCTACTTGTCGAAAATTACAAATAATTTACGATAAAGGATTAACAATGGGGCTCATTGTTCACTTAAACTTGAAGAACAAAAAATTGGCGAATGGTACTGTTTGGATGCTTTGCATATATGTTTCTTAGACTATATAGAAGCAATATATACATTGATTTCAACCGTCTACCTGTTCCACTCATTGTTCTACTTGTCGAAATTTACAAATAATTTCCTTTAAAGGATTAACAATGGGGCTCGTAGTTCACTTAAACTTGAAGAACAAAAAATTGGCGAATTGTACTGTTTGGATGCTTTGCATATATGTTTCTTAGACTATATAGAAGCAATATATACAATGATTTCAACCGTCTATCTGATCCATTCATTGTTCTACTTGTCGAAATTTACAAATAATTTCCTTTAAAGGATTAACAATGGGGCTCGTAGTTCACTTAAACTTGAAGAACAAAAAATTGGCGAATGGTACTGTTTGGATGCTTTGCATATATGTTTCTTAGACTATATAGAAGCAATATATACAAAGATTTCAACCGTCTACCTGTTCCATTCATTGTTCTACTTGTCGATAGTTACAAATCATTTCGGATAACGGATTAACCATTGGGGCTCATTGTTCACTAAACTAGAAGAACAAAAAATTGTCGAATTGTACAGGGTGTATAGCATTTAATGGTCATGTTTTCGGGGGGTTGTTCTAGAGCTCGGATTGGATAAAGATTTGTAAAAATTACTTTCCGCAAAATTATTTGTAAAATTTTGTAAAAAAATCGGTTGAAACTGGCTCGGCTATCTTCTTCGTATTGTTACGTAGGTAAAATGTCTGAGAGGAACCATGGGTCAGAGGTCAACCGTTCTCCCGCAAATCGACTTTTAATTGGGCCTCCGCGGTCTAATTCACGCTTAGTAAGTGAGAGAGTCAGCTGTTCCTTCGGAAAGAGACACACAAGATATCCTTGTCGGCTCGAACTGTCTGAGGAGAAGCGTGCTACTAGACATTGGAAATTGGGGGACTGGGTCACCGAACCACTAAGAGCAGTGCAAGTGTTTATGTTCTTCTCCCCGGGAGGACCCATGAGCGAACCTGACACCGAGCGCAGGTCATTGACGTCTTCCTAGTCTCCGAAAAGTTACATCGAAATATTTCGTTCGAAACAGAGTCATTTTCACCACCTTAATGCAGGTAGAGACCGATAAAAAAAATACGTGTTAAATATTTCTGCGAGATCTACCACTCTCAGGGAAGTTTACTAGAAATCGGTGTCCGAATGGTCAACGACGACGAAGGCAATATCTCGGAAGAAAGAGGAGTTTGGAAGAAAGCGAAAGTCTGTCCGTCTTTTGTTGGCGGGCACTGTGCATTTTGAAACTGTTAAACCAGCATTTGACAGTCATATACGCACGAGCGACCAAAGCTCGCGGGTTTTGAAGAACTAGGCATCTGGCTTTTCCTTGCTTACGAGTCTTTTATTGGAAAATTTGTGCGAGAGTAGTCCCTCGACCATCGCCGACTAGCGGAACAAAAGGGTCATAAATCTTGACTCTGGCGAAAGATTTCGGCACTCGACCGGTCGAGTCTTTTTGAGACCCATACTGTCGCATTTTTCTTCGCTGCATTGAACACGTATGTTAAATATCCTAACCCGGTCGACTGCCGCAATATTTCGCCAAGGCCAATTGCTCGCATAAACTGAAAGAATACGACGTTTAAAGGGACCCAAGGCCTAGCGGGATGCCCTGATCTTGCCATGAGCCTGAGTCAAGTGTCTTTTCTTACGTTTCACTACCTAAAGAAGGATACGTAAATAGTAAGAATCCGAAACTGTAGGTTTCCGCGCAACGATAATATGTTTACTTACCAATTCGATGTTCAATTCCTGTATATTTTCGTTTCATCTTCCCCATTCTCATCCTCACCGCCATTTTTTTTTAAACAAAAGCTCTCCGAAGATGCTGTTGCTTTTCTACATAGAGAAAGAATGTGTTGCAGTTGGTAAAAGAAAGTTGAAAGAGTGGTTTGGTTGTTCATTCGAATCAAGAGCTCCACGTAAAACAAAATTTACGATGTCCGTACCCTGTGGTGCTTTCCCACCAGAAATTCAGAGTTAACGGTAACCAGTTACAAATTCCACATGTCCTTTTTTCAAAGACATTTCTCTCGAGGATAGGAATGGACAATAGAGAAAATAACTGTGAGTCCTACCCAATGTCTTCGCTTACATAATACCAGACATTGGAACGTGCGTTGCAAATGTCAAGACAGCGGTCCTCTTTTCTACTGTCCATTCCTATCCTCGAGAGAAATGTCTTTCAAAAAAGGACATGCGGAATTTGTAACTGCTTACCGTTAACTCTGAATTTCTGGTGGGAAAGCACCACAGGGTCCGGACATCGTAAATTTTGTTTTACGTGGAGCTCTTGATTCGAATGAACAACCGAACCACTCTTTCAACTTTCTTTTACCAGCTGCAACACATTTTTTCTCTATGTAGGAAAGCAACGCCATGTTCGTGGACGTTTTGGAAACCTATTGCAAGAGGTTCACGACGTCAGAATCATTTTGACAACGATAGAGAAAGCATTGCCAAGCGACTGCTAATTTCCTCCGAGTCTATCTCGATCGTAAAAATATCTTTAGTTTCATCTATTTTATAATTATTATTATTATTTTTCTTAGTATTATTATTTTTGCTATTAAGTTAATATTAAATATTAAGAATAACATATTAAATATCCAGTGTTGGTGTCTAATTCTTAGTGCATTAGTGTTATTCATTGCTATTTCCGGTGACTGTGTTAATAAGACAGATTGTGAAAACTTGTGCATCATGGCTCGTCGTGGAAATAGTGATTCGTTTGTGAATGTGCGTCAAATGCTTCGTGCCATCGATGCAGCTGACAGGGACTATAGTGCAGCAAGAGAAATATATCGCGGATGGCTGCGAAATCATGGCGGAACATCGGGACTGAGATCCGTCCCCGACAGGAGGCAATTCCAAAGATTGGACCACCGTTTCAGCGAAGCATCCCCGGTTCAAAGTTCGAATAACCATCGAAATGCTGGCCGACCAAGGACGCATTGGAGGAAAGAAGAGCAAGTCATTGCACTTGCACGCAGCTACCCTTTTATGGGACTCCGTGGCATTGCACGTCGAGTTAATATTTCGCATATGACGGTACGCCGTATAATTCGTGAGGAAGGACTGCGACCGTATCGCCTACAGAAAGTGCAAGCACTGCAGGAATCGGACTATGGTCACCGTTCAAATTTTTGTGAGTGGATGCTGAGGAAAGTGGAAAGAAACGGACAATTCCTTGAGAACATTATTTTTACGGACGAGAGCAGTTTTTCAAGTGTCGGATTGCAAAATCGGCAGAACACTAGGATCTGGGCGCGCAGGAACCCACACCTTATGACCCAGCATTTTAATCAAGGACGATTTTCCGTTAATGTATGGGCTGGAATAATCGGTGACACATTAATTGGGCCGGTTTACCTTCCTGCGTCGTTAACAGGAGAACGCTACTGCCGATTTCTGCGGACAGAATTAATCGCAGAATTGAGGCGGCTTATTCCTCGAAGAAGAAGGAAAAGGATTTATTTCATGCACGATGGCGCGCCGCCACATTTCAGCAGGCCAGTCCGCGATCAGTTAACAGAAATGTTTGGATCGCGCTGGATTGGGAGAACACCTGCCCCACATTTATGGCCTCCACGCTCCCCAGATTTAAATCCACTGGACTTCTTCCTCTGGGGAGCAGTGAAATCATTGGTGTATAAATCTGGGACTGAAATAAAGACTGTGGCAGAGCTCAAGCAACGGATTAACATTGCTTTTGAAAAAATTCAATGCAATGAGGATGTGTTTGAGAAAGTGCGCCGAAATTTGAAAAATAGACTTCAGAACTGCGTTAATAGTGGTGGTGGACATATCGAAGCCGGTGATCAGGCAAGATTATTACGCAGCATTAACAATGACGGTAGTACTCTGTGGGTCAGAAGTGGACAGCGGTCTCGATGACGGCGAGAGTGACAGTGAAAGTGTAAGTGAAGGTGCATGTGATGGTGAAGGTGCATGTGATGGTGAAGGTGCATGTGAAGGTGAAGGTGCATGTGAAGGTGAAGGTGCATGTGAAGGTGAAGGTGCATGTGAAGGTGAAAGTGAGACAGGGAGAAAGAGGAGATAGAGGAGTGGTTTTAGTGGGTATTCCAGGTGGTTCACACTCGGCGAGTCCCACACTCCCCTCCGAGTTCGCGTGGAGGGGGTGCGCAAAGGCATTTCCACTCCTCGCAAAAAAAAAAAAAAAAAAAAAAAAAAAATGCGGCGGGGATGAGAATGGAGACGGCGAAACGAAAATATAAAGGAATTGAACATCGAATTGGTGAGTAAACATATTATCGTTGCACGGAAACCTACGGTTCCGGATTCTTACTATTTACGTATCCCCCTTCAGGTAGTGAAATGTAAGAAAAAAAACTTGACTCAGGATCATGGCAAGGCCATCTACCTGCATTAAGGTGGTGAAAATGACTCTGTTTCGAACGAAATATTTCGATGTAACTTTTCGGAGACTAGGAAGACGTCAATGACCTGCGCTCGGTGTCAGGTTCGCTCATGGGTCCTCCCGGGGAGAAGAACATAAACACTTGCACTGCTCTTAGTGGTTCGGTGACCCAGTCCCCCAATTTCCAATGTCTAGTAGCACGCTTCTCCTCAGACAGTTCGAGCCGACAAGGATATCTTGTGTGTCTCTTTCCGAAGGAACAGCTGACTCTCTCACTTACTAAGCGTGAATTAGACCGCGGAGGCCCAATTAAAAGTCGATTTGCGGGAGAACGGTTGACCTCTGACCCATGGTTCCTCTCAGACATTTTACCTACGTAACAATACGAAGAAGATAGCCGAGCCAGTTTCAACCGATTTTTTTACAAAATTTCACAAATAATTTTGCGGAAAGTAATTTTTACAAATCTTTATCCAATCCGAGCTCTAGAACAACCCCCCGAAAACATGACCATTAAATGCTATACACCCTGTACTGTTTGGATGCTTTGCATATATGTTTCTTAGACAATATAGAAGCAATATATACAATGATTTCAACCGTCTACCTGTTCCATTCATTGTTCTACTTGTCGAAAGTTACAAATAATTTCCGTTAAGGGATTAACAATGGGGATCGTAGTTTACTTAAACTTGATGAACAAAAAATTGGCGAATTGTACTGTTTGGATGCTTTGCATATATGTTTCTTAGACTATATAGAAGCAATATATACAATGATTTCAACAGTCTACCTGTTCCATTCATTGTTCTACTTGTCGAAATTTACAAATAATTTCCTTAAAAGGATTAACAATGGTGCTCATAGTTCACTTAAACTTGAAGAACAAAAAATTGGCGAATGGTACTCTTTGGATGCTTTGCATATATGTTTCTTAGACTATATAGAAGCAATATATACAAAGATTTCAACCGTCTACCTGTTCCATTCATTGTTCTACTTGTCGAAAGTTACAAATCATTTCCGATAACGGATTAACCATTGGGGCTCATTGTTCACTAAACTAGAAGAACAAAAAATTGTCGAATTGTACTGTTTGGATGCTTTGCATATATGTTTCTTAGACAATATAGAAGCAATATATACAATGATTTCAACCGTCTACCTGTTCCATTCATTGTTCTACTTGTCGAAAGTTACAAATAATTTCCGTTAAGGGATTAACAATGGGGATCGTAGTTCACTTAAACTAGAAGAACAAAAAATTTGCGAATTGTACTGTTTGGATGTTTTGCACATATGTTTCTTAGACTATATAGAAGCAATATATACAATGATTTCAACCGTCTACCTGTTCCATTCATTGTTCTACTTGTCGAAAGTTACAAATAATTTCCGTTAAGGGATTAACAATGGGGATCGTAGTTTACTTAAACTTGATGAACAAAAAATTGTCGAATTGTACTGTTTGGATGCTTTGCATATATGTTTCTTAGACAATATAGAAGCAATATATACAAAGATTTCAACCGTCTACCTGTTCCATTCAATGTTCTACTTGTCGAAAGTTACAAATAATTTCCGATAAAGGATTAACAATGGGGCTCATTGTTCACTTACACTTGAAGAACAAAAAATTGGCGAATGGTACTGTTTGGATGCTTTGCATATATGTTTCTTAGACTATATGGAAGCAATATATACAAAGATTTCAACCGTCTGCGTGTTCCAATCATTGTTCTACTTGTACAAAGTTACAATTAATTTCCGTTAAAGGATTAACAATGGGGCTCGTAGTTCACTTAAACTTGAAGAACAAAAAATTGGCGAATTTTACTCTTTGGATGCTTTGCAACTATGTTTCTTAGACTATATAGAAGCAATATATACAAAGGTTTCAACCGTCTACCTGTTCCATTCATAGTTCTACTTGTCGAATGTTACAAATAATTTCCTTTAAAGGATTAACAATGGGGCTCATTGTTCACTTAAACTAGAAGAACAAAAAATTGGCGAATTGTACTGTTCGGATGATTTGCATATATGTTTCTTAGACTATATAGAAGCAATATATACAATAATTTCAACAGTCTACCTGTTCCATTCATTGTTCTACTTGTCGAAAATTACAAATAATTTCCGATAAAGGATTAACCATTGGGGCTCATTGTTCACTAAACTTGAAGAACAAAAAATTGTCGAATTGTACTGTTTGGATGCTTTGCATATATGTTTCTTAGACTATATAGAAGCAATATATACAATGATTTCAACCGTCTACCTGTTCCATTCATTGTTCTACTTGTCGAAAGTTACAAATAATTTCCGTTAAGGGATTAACAATGGGGATCGTAGTTCACTTAAACTTGAAGAACAAAAAATTGGCGAATTGTACTGTTTGGATGCTTTGCGTACATGTTTCTTAGACTATATGGAAGCAATATATACAAAGATTTCAACCGTCTACGTGTTCCAATCATTGTTCTACTTGTCGAAATTTACAGATAATTTCCTTTAAAGGATTAACAATGGGGCTCGTTGTTCCCTTAAACTTGAAGAACAAAAAAGTGGCGAATGGTACTGTTTGGATGCTTTGCATATATGTTTCTTAGACTATAAGGAAGCAATATATACATTGATTTCAACCGTCTACCTGTTCCATTCATTGTTCTACTTGTCGAAAGTTACAAATAATTTCCGATAAAGGATTAACCATTGGGGCTCATTGTTCACTTAAACTTGAAGAACAAAAAATTGGCGAATGGTACTGTTTGGATGCTTTGCATATATGTTTCTTAGACTATATAGAAGCAATAGATACAAAGATTTCAACCGTCTACCTTTTCCATTCATTGTTCTTCTTGTCGAAAGTTACAAATAATTTCCGATAACGGATTAACCATTGGGGCTCATTGTTCACTTAAACTTGAAGAACAAAAAATTGGCGAATTGTACTGTTTGGATGCTTTGCATATATGTTTCTTAGACTATGAAGAAGCAATATATACATTGATTTCAACCGTCTACCTGTTCCATTCATTGTTCTACTTGTCGCAAGTTACAAATAATTTCCGTTAAAGTATTAACAATGGGGCTCATTGTTCACTTAAACTTGAAGAACAAAAAATTGGCGAATTGTACTGTTTGGATGCTTTGCATATATGTTTCGTAGACTATATAGAAGCAATATATATAAATATTTCAACCGTCTAACTGTTCCATTCATTGTTCTACTTGTCGAAAATTACAAATAATTTCCGATAAAGTATTAACCATTGGTGCTCATTGTTCACTTAAACTTGAAGAACAAAAAATTGGCGAATGGTACTGTTTGGATGCTTTGCATATATGTTTCTTCGACTATATAGAAGCAATATATACATTGATTTCAACCGTCTACCTGTTCCATTCATTGTTCTACTTGTCGAAAGTTACAAATAATTTCCGTTAATGGATTAACAATGGGGCTCGTTGTTCACTTAAACTTGAAGAACAAAAAATTGGCGAATTGTACTGTTTGGATGCTTTGCATATATGTTTCGTAGACTATATAGAAGCAATATATACAAATATTTCAACCGTCTAACTGTTCCATTCATTGTTCTACTTGTCGAAAATTACAAATAATTTCCGATAAAGTATTAACCATTGGTGCTCATTGTTCACTTAAACTTGAAGAACAAAAAATTGGCGAATGGTACTGTTTGGATGCTTTGCATATATGTTTCTTAGACTATATAGAAGCAATATATACAAAGATTTCAACCATCTACCTGTTCCATTCATTGTTCTACTTGTCGAAAGTTACAAATAATTTCCGATAAAGGATTAACCATTGGGGCTCATTGTTCACTTAAACTTGAAGAACAAAAAATTGGCGAATGGTACTGTTTGGATGCTTTGCATATATGTTTCTTATACTATATAGAAGCAATATATACAAAGATTTCAATCGTCTACCTGTTCCATTCACTGTTCTACTTGTCGAAAATTACAAATAATTTCCGATAATGGATTAACAATGGGGCTCATTGTTCACTTAAACTTGAAGAACAAAAAATTGGCGAATTGTACTGTTTGGATGCTTTGCATATATGTTTCGTAGACTATATAGAAGCAATATATACAAATATTTCAACCGTCTAACTGTTCCATTCATTGTTCTACTTGTCGAAAGTTACAAATAATTTCCGATAAAGGATTAACCATTGGGGCTCATTGTTCACTTAAACTTGAAGAACAAAAAATTGGCGAATGGTACTGTTTGGATGCTTTGCATATATGTTTCTTATACTATATAGAAGCAATATATACAAAGATTTCAACCGTCTACCTGTTCCATTCACTGTTCTACTTGTCGAAAGTTACAAATAATTTCCGATAACGGATTAACCATTGGGGCTCATTGTTCACTTAAACTTGAAGAACAAAAAATTGGCGAATGGTACTGTTTGGATGCTTTGCATATATATTTCTTAGACTATATAGAAGCAATAGATACAAAGATTTCAACCGTCTACCTTTTCCATTCATTGTTCTTCTTGTCGAAAGTTACAAATAATTTCCGATAACGGATTAACCATTGGGGCTCATTGTTCACTTAAACTTGAAGAACAAAAAATTGGCGAATTGTACTGTTTGGATGCTTTGCATATATGTTTCTTATACTATATAGAAGCAATATATACAAAGATTTCAATCGTCTACCTGTTCCATTCACTGTTCTACTTGTCGAAAATTACAAATAATTTCCGATAATGGATTAACAATGGGGCTCATTGTTCACTTAAACTTGAAGAACAAAAAATTGGCGAATTGTACTGTTTGGATGCTTTGCATATATGTTTCGTAGACTATATAGAAGCAATATATACAAATATTTCAACCGTCTAACTGTTCCATTCATTGTTCTACTTGTCGAAAGTTACAAATAATTTCCGATAAAGGATTAACCATTGGGGCTCATTGTTCACTTAAACTTGAAGAACAAAAAATTGGCGAATGGTACTGTTTGGATGCTTTGCATATATGTTTCTTATACTATATAGAAGAAATATATACAAAGATTTCAACCGTCTACCTGTTCCATTCACTGTTCTACTTGTCGAAAGATACAAATAATTTCCGATAACGGATTAACCATTGGGGCTCATTGTTCACTTAAACTTGAAGAACAAAAAATTGGCGAATGGTACTGTTTGGATGCTTTGCATATATATTTCTTAGACTATATAGAAGCAATAGATACAAAGATTTCAACCGTCTACCTTTTCCATTCATTGTTCTTCTTGTCGAAAGTTACAAATAATTTCCGATAACGGATTAACCATTGGGGCTCATTGTTCACTTAAACTTGAAGAACAAAAAATTGGCGAATTGTACTGTTTGGATGATTTGCATATATGTTTCTTAGACTATATAGAAGCAATATATACAAAGATTTCAACCGTCTACCTGTTCCATTCATTGTTCTACTTGTCGAAAGTTACAAATAATTTCCGTTAATGGATTAACAATGGGGCTCATTGTTCACTAAAACTTGAAGAACAAAAAATTGGCGAATTGTACTGTTTGGATGCTTTGCATATATGTTTCTTATACTATATAGAAGCAATATATACAAAGATTTCAACCGTCTACGTGTTCCAATCATTGTTCTACTTGTCGAAATTTACAAATAATTTCCTTTAAAGGATTAACAATGGGGCTCGTTGTTCACTTAAACTTGAAGAACAAAAAAGTGGCGTATGGTACTGTTTGGATGCTTTGCATATATGTTTCTTAGACTATGAAGAAGCAATATATACATTGATTTCAACCGTCTACCTGTTCCATTCATTGTTCTACTTGTCGCAAGTTACAAATAATTTCCGTTAAAGTATTAACAATGGGGCTCGTAGTTCACTTAAACTTGAAGATCAAATAATTGGCGAATTGTACTGTTTGGATGATTTGCATATATGTTTCTTAGACTATATAGAAGCAATATATACAAAGATTTCAACCGTCTACCTTTTCCATTCATTGTTCTACTTGTCGAAATTTACAAATAATTTCCTTTAAAGGATTAACAATGGGGCTCGTAGTTCACTTAAACATGAAGAACAAAAAATTGGCGAATGGTACTGTTTGGATGCTTTGCATACATGTTTCTTAGACTATATAGAAGCAATATATACAAAGATTTCAACCATCTACCTGTTCCATTCATTGTTCTACTTGTCGAAAGTTACAAATAATTTCCTTTAAAGGATTAACAATGGGGCTCGTTGTTCACTTAAACTTGAAGAACAATAAATTGGCGAATTGTGCTGTTTGGATGCTTTGCATATATGTTTCGTAGACTATATAGAAGCAACATATACAAATATTTCAACCGTCTAACTGTTCCAATCATTGTTCTACTTGTCGAAAATTACAAATAATTTCCGATAAAGGATTAACCATTGGGGCTCATTGTTCACTTAAACTTGAAGAACAAAAAATTGGCGAATGGTACTGTTTGGATGCTTTGCATATATGTTTCTTAGACTATATAGAAGCAATATATACAAAGATTTCAACCGTCTACCTTTTCCATTCATTGTTCTACTTGTCGAAAATTACAAATAATTTCCGATAATGGATTAACAATGGGGCTCATTGTTCACTTAAACACGAAGAACAAAAAATTGGCGAATTGTACTGTTTGGATGCTTTGCATATATGTTTCGTAGGTTATGTAGAAGCAATATATACAATGATTTCAACCGTCTACCTGATCCATTCATTGTTCTACTTGTCGAAAATTACAAATAATTTCCGATAAAGGATTAACCATTGGGGCTCATTGTTCACTAAACTTGAAGAACAAAAAATTGTCGAATTGTACTGTTTGGATGCTTTGCATATATGTTTCTTAGACTATATAGAAGCAATATATACAATGATTTCAACCGTCTACCTGTTCCATTCATTGTTCTACTTGTCGAAAGTTACAAATAATTTCCGTTAAGGGATTAACAATGGGGATCGTAGTTCACTTAAACTTGAAGAACAAAAAATTGGCGAATTGTACTGTTTGGATGCTTTGCGTACATGTTTCTTAGACTATATGGAAGCAATATATACAAAGATTTCAACCGTCTACGTGTTCCAATCATTGTTCTACTTGTCGAAATTTACAGATAATTTCCTTTAAAGGATTAACAATGGGGCTCGTTGTTCCCTTAAACTTGAAGAACAAAAAAGTGGCGAATGGTACTGTTTGGATGCTTTGCATATATGTTTCTTAGACTATAAGGAAGCAATATATACATTGATTTCAACCGTCTACCTGTTCCATTCATTGTTCTACTTGTCGAAAGTTACAAATAATTTCCGATAAAGGATTAACCATTGGGGCTCATTGTTCACTTAAACTTGAAGAACAAAAAATTGGCGAATGGTACTGTTTGGATGCTTTGCATATATGTTTCTTAGACTATATAGAAGCAATAGATACAAAGATTTCAACCGTCTACCTGTTCCATTCATTGTTCTACTTGTCGCAAGTTACAAATAATTTCCGTTAAAGTATTAACAATGGGGCTCATTGTTCACTTAAACTTGAAGAACAAAAAATTGGCGAATTGTACTGTTTGGATGCTTTGCATATATGTTTCGTAGACTATATAGAAGCAATATATACAAATATTTCAACCGTCTAACTGTTCCATTCATTGTTCTACTTGTCGAAAATTACAAATAATTTCCGATAAAGTATTAACCATTGGTGCTCATTGTTCACTTAAACTTGAAGAACAAAAAATTGGCGAATGGTACTGTTTGGATGCTTTGCATATATGTTTCTTAGACTATATAGAAGCAATATATACAAAGATTTCAACCGTCTACCTGTTCCATTCATTGTTCTACTTGTCGAAAGTTACAAATAATTTCCGTTAAGGGATTAACAATGGGGATCGTAGTTTACTTAAACTGGAAGAACAAGAAATTGGCGAATTGTACTGTTTGGATGATTTGCATATATGTTTCTTAGACTATATAGAAGCAATATATACAATGAATTCAACCGTCTACCTATTCCATTCATTGTTCTACTTGCCGAAATTTACAAATAATTTCCTTTAAAGGATTAACAATGGGGATCGTTGTTCATTTAAACTTGAAGAACAATAAATTGGCGAATTGTGCTGTTTGGATGCTTTGCATATATGTTTCTTAGACTATATAGAAGCAATATATACAAATATTTCAACCGTCTACCTGTTCCATTCATTGTTCTACTTGTCGAAAGTTACAATTAATTTCCGTTAAAGGATTAACAATGGGGCTCGTAGTTCACTTAAACTTGAAGCACAAAAAATTGGCGAATTGTACTGTTTGGATGCTTTGCATATATGTTTCGTAGACTATATAGAAGCAACATATACAAATATTTCAACCGTCTAACTGTTCCAATCATTGTTCTACTTGTCGAAAATTACAAATAATTTTCGATAAAGGATTAACCATTGGGGCTCATTGTTCACTTAAACTTGAAGAACAAAAAATTGGCGAATGGTACTGTTTGGATGCTTTGCATATATGTTTCTTAGACTATATAGAAGCAATATATACAAAGATTTCAACCGTCTACCTTTTCCATTCATTGTTCTTCTTGTCGAAAGTTACAAATAATTTCCGATAACGGATTAACCATTGGGGCTCATTGTTCACTTAAACTTGAAGAACAAAAAATTGGCGAATGGTACTGTTTGGATGCTTTGCATATATATTTCTTAGACTATATAGAAGCAATAGATACAAAGATTTCAACCGTCTACCTTTTCCATTCATTGTTCTTCTTGTCGAAAGTTACAAATAATTTCCGATAACGGATTAACCATTGGGGCTCATTGTTCACTTAAACTTGAAGAACAAAAAATTGGCGAATTGTACTGTTTGGATGATTTGCATATATGTTTCTTAGACTATATAGAAGCAATATATACAAAGATTTCAACCGTCTACCTGTTCCATTCATTGTTCTACTTGTCGAAAATTACAAATAATTTCCGTTAATGGATTAACAATGGGGCTCATTGTTCACTTAAACTTGAAGAACAAAAAATTGGCGAATTGTACTGTTTGGATGCTTTGCATATATGTTTCGTAGACTATATAGAAGCAATATATACAAATATTTCAACCGTCTAACTGTTCCATTCATTGTTCTACTTGTCGAAAATTACAAATAATTTCCGATAAAGTATTAACCATTGGTGCTCATTGTTCACTTAAACTTGAAGAACAAAAAATTGGCGAATGGTACTGTTTGGATGCTTTGCAGATATGTTTCTTAGACTATATAGAAGCAATATATACAAAGATTTCAACCATCTACCTGTTCCATTCATTGTTCTACTTGTCGAAAGTTACAAATAATTTCCGATAAAGGATTAACCATTGGGGCTCATTGTTCACTTAAACTTGAAGAACAAAAAATTGGCGAATTGTACTGTTTGGATGATTTGCATATATGTTTCTTAGACTATATAGAAGCAATATATACAATGATTTCAACCGTCTACCTGTTCCATTCATTGTTCTACTTGTCGAAAGTTACAAATAATTTCCGTTAATGGATTAACAATGGGGCTCATTGTTCACTTAAACTTGAAGAACAAAAAATTGGCGAATTGTACTGTTTGGATGCTTTGCATATATGTTTCGTAGACTAAATAGAAGCAATATATACAAATATTTCAACCGTCTAACTGTTCCATTCATTGTTCTACTTGTCGAAAATTACAAATAATTTCCGATAAAGTATTAACCATTGGTGCTCATTGTTCACTTAAACTTGAAGAACAAAAAATTGGCGACTGGTACTGTTTGGATGCTTTGCATATATGTTTCTTAGACTATATAGAAGCAATATATACAAAGATTTCAACCATCTACCTGTTCCATTCATTGTTCTACTTGTCGAAAGTTACAAATAATTTCCGATAAAGGATTAACCATTGGGGCTCATTGTTCACTTAAACTTGAAGAACAAAAAATTGGCGAATGGTACTGTTTGGATGCTTTGCATATATGTTTCGTAGACTATATAGAAGCAATATATACAAAGATTTCAACCGTCTACCTTTTCCATTCATTGTTCTTCTTGTCGAAAGTTACAAATAATTTCCGATAACGGATTAACCATTGGGGCTCATTGTTCACTTAAACTTGAAGAACAAAAAATTGGCGAATTGTACTGTTTGGATGCTTTGCATATATGTTTCTTATACTATATAGAAGCAATATATACAAAGATTTCAATCGTCTACCTGTTCCATTCACTGTTCTACTTGTCGAAAATTACAAATAATTTCCGATAATGGATTAACAATGGGGCTCATTGTTCACTTAAACTTGAAGAACAAAAAATTGGCGAATTGTACTGTTTGGATACTTTGCATATATGTTTCGTAGACTATATAGAAGCAATATATACAAATATTTCAACCGTCTAAATGTTCCATTCATTGTTCTACTTGTCGAAAGTTACAAATAATTTCCGATAAAGGATTAACCATTGGGGCTCATTGTTCACTTAAACTTGAAGAACAAAAAATTGGCGAATGGTACTGTTTGGATGCTTTGCAGATATGTTTCTTAGACTATATAGAAGCAATATATACAAAGATTTCAACCATCTACCTGTTCCATTCATTGTTCTACTTGTCGAAAGTTACAAATAATTTCCGATAAAGGATTAACCATTGGGGCTCATTGTTCACTTAAACTTGAAGAACAAAAAATTGGCGAATTGTACTGTTTGGATGATTTGCATATATGTTTCTTAGACTATATAGAAGCAATATATACAATGATTTCAACCGTCTACCTGTTCCATTCATTGTTCTACTTGTCGAAAGTTACAAATAATTTCCGTTAATGGATTAACAATGGGGCTCATTGTTCACTTAAACTTGAAGAACAAAAAATTGGCGAATTGTACTGTTTGGATGCTTTGCATATATGTTTCGTAGACTATATAGAAGCAATATATACAAATATTTCAACCGTCTAACTGTTCCATTCATTGTTCTACTTGTCGAAAATTACAAATAATTTCCGATAAAGTATTAACCATTGGTGCTCATTGTTCACTTAAACTTGAAGAACAAAAAATTGGCGAATGGTACTGTTTGGATGCTTTGCATATATGTTTCTTAGACTATATAGAAGCAATATATACAAAGATTTCAACCATCTACCTGTTCCATTCATTGTTCTACTTGTCGAAAGTTACAAATAATTTCCGATAAAGGATTAACCATTGGGGCTCATTGTTCACTTAAACTTGAAGAACAAAAAATTGGCGAATGGTACTGTTTGGATGCTTTGCATATATGTTTCGTAGACTATATAGAAGCAATATATACAAAGATTTCAACCGTCTACCTTTTCCATTCATTGTTCTTCTTGTCGAAAGTTACAAATAATTTCCGATAACGGATTAACCATTGGGGCTCATTGTTCACTTAAACTTGAAGAACAAAAAATTGGCGAATTGTACTGTTTGGATGCTTTGCATATATGTTTCTTATACTATATAGAAGCAATATATACAAAGATTTCAATCGTCTACCTGTTCCATTCACTGTTCTACTTGTCGAAAATTACAAATAATTTCCGATAATGGATTAACAATGGGGCTCATTGTTCACTTAAACTTGAAGAACAAAAAATTGGCGAATTGTACTGTTTGGATGCTTTGCATATATGTTTCGTAGACTATATAGAAGCAATATATACAAATATTTCAACCGTCTAACTGTTCCATTCATTGTTCTACTTGTCGAAAGTTACAAATAATTTCCGATAAAGGATTAACCATTGGGGCTCATTGTTCACTTAAACTTGAAGAACAAAAAATTGGCGAATGGTACTGTTTGGATGCTTTGCATATATGTTTCTTATACTATATAGAAGCAATATATACAAAGATTTCAACCGTCTACCTGTTCCATTCACTGTTCTACTTGTCGAAAGTTACAAATAATTTCCGATAACGGATTAACCATTGGGGCTCATTGTTCACTTAAACTTGAAGAACAAAAAATTGGCGAATGGTACTGTTTGGATGCTTTGCATATATGTTTCGTAGACTATATAGAAGCAATATATACAAAGATTTCAACCGTCTACCTTTTCCATTCATTGTTCTTCTTGTCGAAAGTTACAAATAATTTCCGATAACGGATTAACCATTGGGGCTCATTGTTCACTTAAACTTGAAGAACAAAAAATTGGCGAATTGTACTGTTTGGATGCTTTGCATATATGTTTCTTATACTATATAGAAGCAATATATACAAAGATTTCAATCGTCTACCTGTTCCATTCACTGTTCTACTTGTCGAAAATTACAAATAATTTCCGATAATGGATTAACAATGGGGCTCATTGTTCACTTAAACTTGAAGAACAAAAAATTGGCGAATTGTACTGTTTGGATGCTTTGCATATATGTTTCGTAGACTATATAGAAGCAATATATACAAATATTTCAACCGTCTAACTGTTCCATTCATTGTTCTACTTGTCGAAAGTTACAAATAATTTCCGATAAAGGATTAACCATTGGGGCTCATTGTTCACTTAAACTTGAAGAACAAAAAATTGGCGAATGGTACTGTTTGGATGCTTTGCATATATGTTTCTTATACTATATAGAAGCAATATATACAAAGATTTCAACCGTCTACCTGTTCCATTCACTGTTCTACTTGTCGAAAGTTACAAATAATTTCCGATAACGGATTAACCATTGGGGCTCATTGTTCACTTAAACTTGAAGAACAAAAAATTGGCGAATGGTACTGTTTGGATGCTTTGCATATATATTTCTTAGACTATATAGAAGCAATAGATACAAAGATTTCAACCGTCTACCTTTTCCATTCATTGTTCTTCTTGTCGAAAGTTACAAATAATTTCCGATAACGGATTAACCATTGGGGCTCATTGTTCACTTAAACTTGAAGAACAAAAAATTGGCGAATTGTACTGTTTGGATGATTTGCATATATGTTTCTTAGACTATATAGAAGCAATATATACAAAGATTTCAACCGTCTACCTGTTCCATTCATTGTTCTACTTGTCGAAAATTACAAATAATTTCCGTTAATGGATTAACAATGGGGCTCATTGTTCACTTAAACTTGAAGAACAAAAAATTGGCGAATTGTACTGTTTGGATGCTTTGCATATATGTTTCGTAGACTATATAGAAGCAATATATACAAATATTTCAACCGTCTAACTGTTCCATTCATTGTTCTACTTGTCGAAAATTACAAATAATTTCCGATAAAGTATTAACCATTGGTGCTCATTGTTCACTTAAACTTGAAGAACAAAAAATTGGCGAATGGTACTGTTTGGATGCTTTGCAGATATGTTTCTTAGACTATATAGAAGCAATATATACAAAGATTTCAACCATCTACCTGTTCCATTCATTGTTCTACTTGTCGAAAGTTACAAATAATTTCCGATAAAGGATTAACCATTGGGGCTCATTGTTCACTTAAACTTGAAGAACAAAAAATTGGCGAATTGTACTGTTTGGATGATTTGCATATATGTTTCTTAGACTATATAGAAGCAATATATACAATGATTTCAACCGTCTACCTGTTCCATTCATTGTTCTACTTGTCGAAAGTTACAAATAATTTCCGTTAATGGATTAACAATGGGGCTCATTGTTCACTTAAACTTGAAGAACAAAAAATTGGCGAATTGTACTGTTTGGATGCTTTGCATATATGTTTCGTAGACTAAATAGAAGCAATATATACAAATATTTCAACCGTCTAACTGTTCCATTCATTGTTCTACTTGTCGAAAATTACAAATAATTTCCGATAAAGTATTAACCATTGGTGCTCATTGTTCACTTAAACTTGAAGAACAAAAAATTGGCGAATGGTACTGTTTGGATGCTTTGCATATATGTTTCTTAGACTATATAGAAGCAATATATACAAAGATTTCAACCATCTACCTGTTCCATTCATTGTTCTACTTGTCGAAAGTTACAAATAATTTCCGATAAAGGATTAACCATTGGGGCTCATTGTTCACTTAAACTTGAAGAACAAAAAATTGGCGAATGGTACTGTTTGGATGCTTTGCGTACATGTTTCTTAGACTATATGGAAGCAATATATACAAAGATTTCAACCGTCTACGTGTTCCAATCATTGTTCTACTTGTCGAAATTTACAGATAATTTCCTTTAAAGAATTAACAATGGGGCTCGTTGTTCACTTAAACTTGAAGAACAAAAAAGTGGCGAATGGTACTGTTTGGATGCTTTGCATATATGTTTCTTAGACTATAAGGAAGCAATATATACATTGATTTCAGCCGTCTACCTGTTCCATTCATTGTTCTACTTGTCGAAAGTTACAAATAATTTCCGATAAAGGATTAACCATTGGGGCTCATTGTTCACTTAAACTTGAAGAACAAAAAATTGGCGAATGGTACTGTTTGGATGCTTTGCATATATGTTTCTTAGACTATATAGAAGCAATAGATACAAAGATTTCAACCGTCTACCTTTTCCATTCATTGTTCTTCTTGTCGAAAGTTACAAATAATTTCCGATAACGGATTAACCATTGGGGCTCATTGTTCACTTAAACTTGAAGAACAAAAAATTGGCGAATTGTACTGTTTGGATGCTTTGCATATATGTTTCGTAGACTATATAGAAGCAATATATACAAATATTTCAACCGTCTACCTGTTCCATTCATTGTTCTACTTGTCGCAAGTTACAAATAATTTCCGTTAAAGTATTAACAATGGGGCTCGTAGTTCACTTAAACTTGAAGATCAAATAATTGGCGAATTGTACTGTTTGGATGATTTGCATATATGTTTCTTAGACTATATAGAAGCAATATATACAAAGATTTCAACCGTCTACCTTTTCCATTCATTGTTCTACTTGTCGAAATTTACAAATAATTTCCTTTAAAGGATTAACAATGGGGCTCGTAGTTCACTTAAACATGAAGAACAAAAAATTGGCGAATGGTACTGTTTGGATGCTTTGCATATATGTTTCTTAGACTATATAGAAGCAATATATACAAAGATTTCAACCATCTACCTGTTCCATTCATTGTTCTACTTGTCGAAAGTTACAAATAATTTCCTTTAAAGGATTAACAATGGGGCTCGTTGTTCACTTAAACTTGAAGAACAATAAATTGGCGAATTGTGCTGTTTGGATGCTTTGCATATATGTTTCGTAGACTATATAGAAGCAACATATACAAATATTTCAACCGTCTAACTGTTCCAATCATTGTTCTACTTGTCGAAAATTACAAATAATTTCCGATAAAGGATTAACCATTGGGGCTCATTGTTCACTTAAACTTGAAGAACAAAAAATTGGCGAATGGTACTGTTTGGATGCTTTGCATATATGTTTCTTAGACTATATAGAAGCAATATATACAAAGATTTCAACCGTCTACCTTTTCCATTCATTGTTCTACTTGTCGAAAATTACAAATAATTTCCGATAATGGATTAACAATGGGGCTCATTGTTCACTTAAACACGAAGAACAAAAAATTGGCGAATTGTACTGTTTGGATGCTTTGCATATATGTTTCGTAGGTTATGTAGAAGCAATATATACAATGATTTCAACCGTCTACCTGATCCATTCATTGTTCTACTTGTCGAAAATTACAAATAATTTCCGATAAAGGATTAACCATTGGGGCTCATTGTTCACTAAACTTGAAGAACAAAAAATTGTCGAATTGTACTGTTTGGATGCTTTGCATATATGTTTCTTAGACTATATAGAAGCAATATATACAATGATTTCAACCGTCTACCTGTTCCATTCATTGTTCTACTTGTCGAAAGTTACAAATAATTTCCGTTAAGGGATTAACAATGGGGATCGTAGTTCACTTAAACTTGAAGAACAAAAAATTGGCGAATTGTACTGTTTGGATGCTTTGCGTACATGTTTCTTAGACTATATGGAAGCAATATATACAAAGATTTCAACCGTCTACGTGTTCCAATCATTGTTCTACTTGTCGAAATTTACAGATAATTTCCTTTAAAGGATTAACAATGGGGCTCGTTGTTCCCTTAAACTTGAAGAACAAAAAAGTGGCGAATGGTACTGTTTGGATGCTTTGCATATATGTTTCTTAGACTATAAGGAAGCAATATATACATTGATTTCAACCGTCTACCTGTTCCATTCATTGTTCTACTTGTCGAAAGTTACAAATAATTTCCGATAAAGGATTAACCATTGGGGCTCATTGTTCACTTAAACTTGAAGAACAAAAAATTGGCGAATGGTACTGTTTGGATGCTTTGCATATATGTTTCTTAGACTATATAGAAGCAATAGATACAAAGATTTCAACCGTCTACCTGTTCCATTCATTGTTCTACTTGTCGCAAGTTACAAATAATTTCCGTTAAAGTATTAACAATGGGGCTCATTGTTCACTTAAACTTGAAGAACAAAAAATTGGCGAATTGTACTGTTTGGATGCTTTGCATATATGTTTCGTAGACTATATAGAAGCAATATATACAAATATTTCAACCGTCTAACTGTTCCATTCATTGTTCTACTTGTCGAAAATTACAAATAATTTCCGATAAAGTATTAACCATTGGTGCTCATTGTTCACTTAAACTTGAAGAACAAAAAATTGGCGAATGGTACTGTTTGGATGCTTTGCATATATGTTTCTTAGACTATATAGAAGCAATATATACAAAGATTTCAACCGTCTACCTGTTCCATTCATTGTTCTACTTGTCGAAAGTTACAAATAATTTCCGTTAAGGGATTAACAATGGGGATCGTAGTTTACTTAAACTGGAAGAACAAGAAATTGGCGAATTGTACTGTTTGGATGATTTGCATATATGTTTCTTAGACTATATAGAAGCAATATATACAATGAATTCAACCGTCTACCTATTCCATTCATTGTTCTACTTGCCGAAATTTACAAATAATTTCCTTTAAAGGATTAACAATGGGGATCGTTGTTCATTTAAACTTGAAGAACAATAAATTGGCGAATTGTGCTGTTTGGATGCTTTGCATATATGTTTCTTAGACTATATAGAAGCAATATATACAAATATTTCAACCGTCTACCTGTTCCATTCATTGTTCTACTTGTCGAAAGTTACAATTAATTTCCGTTAAAGGATTAACAATGGGGCTCGTAGTTCACTTAAACTTGAAGCACAAAAAATTGGCGAATTGTACTGTTTGGATGCTTTGCATATATGTTTCGTAGACTATATAGAAGCAACATATACAAATATTTCAACCGTCTAACTGTTCCAATCATTGTTCTACTTGTCGAAAATTACAAATAATTTTCGATAAAGGATTAACCATTGGGGCTCATTGTTCACTTAAACTTGAAGAACAAAAAATTGGCGAATGGTACTGTTTGGATGCTTTGCATATATGTTTCTTAGACTATATAGAAGCAATATATACAAAGATTTCAACCGTCTACCTTTTCCATTCATTGTTCTTCTTGTCGAAAGTTACAAATAATTTCCGATAACGGATTAACCATTGGGGCTCATTGTTCACTTAAACTTGAAGAACAAAAAATTGGCGAATGGTACTGTTTGGATGCTTTGCATATATATTTCTTAGACTATATAGAAGCAATAGATACAAAGATTTCAACCGTCTACCTTTTCCATTCATTGTTCTTCTTGTCGAAAGTTACAAATAATTTCCGATAACGGATTAACCATTGGGGCTCATTGTTCACTTAAACTTGAAGAACAAAAAATTGGCGAATTGTACTGTTTGGATGATTTGCATATATGTTTCTTAGACTATATAGAAGCAATATATACAAAGATTTCAACCGTCTACCTGTTCCATTCATTGTTCTACTTGTCGAAAATTACAAATAATTTCCGTTAATGGATTAACAATGGGGCTCATTGTTCACTTAAACTTGAAGAACAAAAAATTGGCGAATTGTACTGTTTGGATGCTTTGCATATATGTTTCGTAGACTATATAGAAGCAATATATACAAATATTTCAACCGTCTAACTGTTCCATTCATTGTTCTACTTGTCGAAAATTACAAATAATTTCCGATAAAGTATTAACCATTGGTGCTCATTGTTCACTTAAACTTGAAGAACAAAAAATTGGCGAATGGTACTGTTTGGATGCTTTGCAGATATGTTTCTTAGACTATATAGAAGCAATATATACAAAGATTTCAACCATCTACCTGTTCCATTCATTGTTCTACTTGTCGAAAGTTACAAATAATTTCCGATAAAGGATTAACCATTGGGGCTCATTGTTCACTTAAACTTGAAGAACAAAAAATTGGCGAATTGTACTGTTTGGATGATTTGCATATATGTTTCTTAGACTATATAGAAGCAATATATACAATGATTTCAACCGTCTACCTGTTCCATTCATTGTTCTACTTGTCGAAAGTTACAAATAATTTCCGTTAATGGATTAACAATGGGGCTCATTGTTCACTTAAACTTGAAGAACAAAAAATTGGCGAATTGTACTGTTTGGATGCTTTGCATATATGTTTCGTAGACTAAATAGAAGCAATATATACAAATATTTCAACCGTCTAACTGTTCCATTCATTGTTCTACTTGTCGAAAATTACAAATAATTTCCGATAAAGTATTAACCATTGGTGCTCATTGTTCACTTAAACTTGAAGAACAAAAAATTGGCGAATGGTACTGTTTGGATGCTTTGCATATATGTTTCTTAGACTATATAGAAGCAATATATACAAAGATTTCAACCATCTACCTGTTCCATTCATTGTTCTACTTGTCGAAAGTTACAAATAATTTCCGATAAAGGATTAACCATTGGGGCTCATTGTTCACTTAAACTTGAAGAACAAAAAATTGGCGAATGGTACTGTTTGGATGCTTTGCATATATGTTTCGTAGACTATATAGAAGCAATATATACAAAGATTTCAACCGTCTACCTTTTCCATTCATTGTTCTTCTTGTCGAAAGTTACAAATAATTTCCGATAACGGATTAACCATTGGGGCTCATTGTTCACTTAAACTTGAAGAACAAAAAATTGGCGAATTGTACTGTTTGGATGCTTTGCATATATGTTTCTTATACTATATAGAAGCAATATATACAAAGATTTCAATCGTCTACCTGTTCCATTCACTGTTCTACTTGTCGAAAATTACAAATAATTTCCGATAATGGATTAACAATGGGGCTCATTGTTCACTTAAACTTGAAGAACAAAAAATTGGCGAATTGTACTGTTTGGATACTTTGCATATATGTTTCGTAGACTATATAGAAGCAATATATACAAATATTTCAACCGTCTAAATGTTCCATTCATTGTTCTACTTGTCGAAAGTTACAAATAATTTCCGATAAAGGATTAACCATTGGGGCTCATTGTTCACTTAAACTTGAAGAACAAAAAATTGGCGAATGGTACTGTTTGGATGCTTTGCAGATATGTTTCTTAGACTATATAGAAGCAATATATACAAAGATTTCAACCATCTACCTGTTCCATTCATTGTTCTACTTGTCGAAAGTTACAAATAATTTCCGATAAAGGATTAACCATTGGGGCTCATTGTTCACTTAAACTTGAAGAACAAAAAATTGGCGAATTGTACTGTTTGGATGATTTGCATATATGTTTCTTAGACTATATAGAAGCAATATATACAATGATTTCAACCGTCTACCTGTTCCATTCATTGTTCTACTTGTCGAAAGTTACAAATAATTTCCGTTAATGGATTAACAATGGGGCTCATTGTTCACTTAAACTTGAAGAACAAAAAATTGGCGAATTGTACTGTTTGGATGCTTTGCATATATGTTTCGTAGACTATATAGAAGCAATATATACAAATATTTCAACCGTCTAACTGTTCCATTCATTGTTCTACTTGTCGAAAATTACAAATAATTTCCGATAAAGTATTAACCATTGGTGCTCATTGTTCACTTAAACTTGAAGAACAAAAAATTGGCGAATGGTACTGTTTGGATGCTTTGCATATATGTTTCTTAGACTATATAGAAGCAATATATACAAAGATTTCAACCATCTACCTGTTCCATTCATTGTTCTACTTGTCGAAAGTTACAAATAATTTCCGATAAAGGATTAACCATTGGGGCTCATTGTTCACTTAAACTTGAAGAACAAAAAATTGGCGAATGGTACTGTTTGGATGCTTTGCATATATGTTTCGTAGACTATATAGAAGCAATATATACAAAGATTTCAACCGTCTACCTTTTCCATTCATTGTTCTTCTTGTCGAAAGTTACAAATAATTTCCGATAACGGATTAACCATTGGGGCTCATTGTTCACTTAAACTTGAAGAACAAAAAATTGGCGAATTGTACTGTTTGGATGCTTTGCATATATGTTTCTTATACTATATAGAAGCAATATATACAAAGATTTCAATCGTCTACCTGTTCCATTCACTGTTCTACTTGTCGAAAATTACAAATAATTTCCGATAATGGATTAACAATGGGGCTCATTGTTCACTTAAACTTGAAGAACAAAAAATTGGCGAATTGTACTGTTTGGATGCTTTGCATATATGTTTCGTAGACTATATAGAAGCAATATATACAAATATTTCAACCGTCTAACTGTTCCATTCATTGTTCTACTTGTCGAAAGTTACAAATAATTTCCGATAAAGGATTAACCATTGGGGCTCATTGTTCACTTAAACTTGAAGAACAAAAAATTGGCGAATGGTACTGTTTGGATGCTTTGCATATATGTTTCTTATACTATATAGAAGCAATATATACAAAGATTTCAACCGTCTACCTGTTCCATTCACTGTTCTACTTGTCGAAAGTTACAAATAATTTCCGATAACGGATTAACCATTGGGGCTCATTGTTCACTTAAACTTGAAGAACAAAAAATTGGCGAATGGTACTGTTTGGATGCTTTGCATATATATTTCTTAGACTATATAGAAGCAATAGATACAAAGATTTCAACCGTCTACCTTTTCCATTCATTGTTCTTCTTGTCGAAAGTTACAAATAATTTCCGATAACGGATTAACCATTGGGGCTCATTGTTCACTTAAACTTGAAGAACAAAAAATTGGCGAATTGTACTGTTTGGATGATTTGCATATATGTTTCTTAGACTATATAGAAGCAATATATACAAAGATTTCAACCGTCTACCTGTTCCATTCATTGTTCTACTTGTCGAAAATTACAAATAATTTCCGTTAATGGATTAACAATGGGGCTCATTGTTCACTTAAACTTGAAGAACAAAAAATTGGCGAATTGTACTGTTTGGATGCTTTGCATATATGTTTCGTAGACTATATAGAAGCAATATATACAAATATTTCAACCGTCTAACTGTTCCATTCATTGTTCTACTTGTCGAAAATTACAAATAATTTCCGATAAAGTATTAACCATTGGTGCTCATTGTTCACTTAAACTTGAAGAACAAAAAATTGGCGAATGGTACTGTTTGGATGCTTTGCAGATATGTTTCTTAGACTATATAGAAGCAATATATACAAAGATTTCAACCATCTACCTGTTCCATTCATTGTTCTACTTGTCGAAAGTTACAAATAATTTCCGATAAAGGATTAACCATTGGGGCTCATTGTTCACTTAAACTTGAAGAACAAAAAATTGGCGAATTGTACTGTTTGGATGATTTGCATATATGTTTCTTAGACTATATAGAAGCAATATATACAATGATTTCAACCGTCTACCTGTTCCATTCATTGTTCTACTTGTCGAAAGTTACAAATAATTTCCGTTAATGGATTAACAATGGGGCTCATTGTTCACTTAAACTTGAAGAACAAAAAATTGGCGAATTGTACTGTTTGGATGCTTTGCATATATGTTTCGTAGACTAAATAGAAGCAATATATACAAATATTTCAACCGTCTAACTGTTCCATTCATTGTTCTACTTGTCGAAAATTACAAATAATTTCCGATAAAGTATTAACCATTGGTGCTCATTGTTCACTTAAACTTGAAGAACAAAAAATTGGCGAATGGTACTGTTTGGATGCTTTGCATATATGTTTCTTAGACTATATAGAAGCAATATATACAAAGATTTCAACCATCTACCTGTTCCATTCATTGTTCTACTTGTCGAAAGTTACAAATAATTTCCGATAAAGGATTAACCATTGGGGCTCATTGTTCACTTAAACTTGAAGAACAAAAAATTGGCGAATGGTACTGTTTGGATGCTTTGCGTACATGTTTCTTAGACTATATGGAAGCAATATATACAAAGATTTCAACCGTCTACGTGTTCCAATCATTGTTCTACTTGTCGAAATTTACAGATAATTTCCTTTAAAGAATTAACAATGGGGCTCGTTGTTCACTTAAACTTGAAGAACAAAAAAGTGGCGAATGGTACTGTTTGGATGCTTTGCATATATGTTTCTTAGACTATAAGGAAGCAATATATACATTGATTTCAGCCGTCTACCTGTTCCATTCATTGTTCTACTTGTCGAAAGTTACAAATAATTTCCGATAAAGGATTAACCATTGGGGCTCATTGTTCACTTAAACTTGAAGAACAAAAAATTGGCGAATGGTACTGTTTGGATGCTTTGCATATATGTTTCTTAGACTATATAGAAGCAATAGATACAAAGATTTCAACCGTCTACCTTTTCCATTCATTGTTCTTCTTGTCGAAAGTTACAAATAATTTCCGATAACGGATTAACCATTGGGGCTCATTGTTCACTTAAACTTGAAGAACAAAAAATTGGCGAATTGTACTGTTTGGATGCTTTGCATATATGTTTCTTATACTATATAGAAGCAATATATACAAAGATTTCAATCGTCTACCTGTTCCATTCACTGTTCTACTTGTCGAAAATTACAAATAATTTCCGATAATGGATTAACAATGGGGCTCATTGTTCACTTAAACTTGAAGAACAAAAAATTAGCGAATTGTACTGTTTGGATGCTTTGCATATATGTTTCGTAGACTATATAGAAGCAATATATACAAATATTTCAACCGTCTAACTGTTCCATTCATTGTTCTACTTGTCGAAAATTACAAATAATTTCCGATAAAGTATTAACCATTGGTGCTCATTGTTCACTTAAACTTGAAGAACAAAAAATTGGCGAATGGTACTGTTTGGATGCTTTGCATATATGTTTCTTAGACTATATAGAAGCAATATATACAAAGATTTCAACCATCTACCTGTTCCAATCATTGTTCTACTTGTCGAAAATTACAAATAATTTCCGATAAAGGATTAACCATTGGGGCTCATTGTTCACTTAAACTTGAAGAACAAAAAATTGGCGAATGGTACTGTTTGGATGCTTTGCATATATGTTTCTTAGACTATATAGAAGCAATATATACAAAGATTTCAACCGTCTACCTTTTCCATTCATTGTTCTACTTGTCGAAAATTACAAATAATTTCCGATAATGGATTAACAATGGGGCTCATTGTTCACTTAAACACGAAGAACAAAAAATTGGCGAATTGTACTGTTTGGGTGCTTTGCATATATGTTTCGTAGACTATATAGAAGCAATATATACAAATATTTCAACCGTCTAACTGTTCCATTCATTGTTCTTCTTGTCGAAAGTTACAAATAATTTCCGATAACGGATTAACCATTGGGGCTCATTGTTCACTTAAACTTGAAGAACAAAAAATTGGCGAATTGTACTGTTTGGATGCTTTGCATATATGTTTCTTATACTATATAGAAGCAATATATACAAAGATTTCAATCGTCTACCTGTTCCATTCACTGTTCTACTTGTCGAAAATTACAAATAATTTCCGATAATGGATTAACAATGGGGCTCATTGTTCACTTAAACACGAAGAACAAAAAATTGGCGAATTGTACTGTTTGGGTGCTTTGCATATATGTTTCGTAGACTATATAGAAGCAATATATACAAATATTTCAACCGTCTAACTGTTCCATTCATTGTTCTACTTGTCGAAAATTACAAATAATTTCCGATAAAGGATTAACCATTGGGGCTTATTGTTCACTAAACTTGAAGAACAAAAAATTGTCGAATTGTACTGTTTGGATGCTTTGCATATATGTTTCTTAGACTATATAGAAGCAATATATACAATGATTTCAACCGTCTACCTGTTTCATTCATTGTTCTACTTGTCGAAAGTTACAAATAATTTCCGTTAAGGGATTAACAATGGGGATCGTAGTTCACTTAAACTTGAAGAACAAAAAATTGGCGAATTGTACTGTTTGGATGCTTTGCATATATGTTTCTTATACTATATAGAAGCAATATATACAAAGATTTCAACCGTCTACGTGTTCCAATCATTGTTCTACTTGTCGAAATTTACAAATAATTTCCTTTAAAGGATTAACAATGGGGCTCGTTGTTCACTTAAACTTGAAGAACAAAAAAGTGGCGTATGGTACTGTTTGGATGCTTTGCATATATGTTTCTTAGACTATGAAGAATCAATATATACATTGATTTCAACCGTCTACCTGTTCCATTCATTGTTCTACTTGTCGCAAGTTACAAATAATTTCCGTTAAAGTATTAACAATGGGGCTCGTAGTTCACTTAAACTTGAAGATCAAATAATTGGCGAATTGTACTGTTTGGATAATTTGCATATATGTTTCTTAGACTATATAGAAGCAATATATACAAAGATTTCAACCATCTACCTGTTCCATTCATTGTTCTACTTGTCGAAAGTTACAAATAATTTCCTTTAAAGGATTAACAATGGGGCTCGTTGTTCACTTAAACTTGAAGAACAATAAATTGGCGAATTGTGCTGTTTGGATGCTTTGCATATATGTTTCTTAGACTATATAGAAGCAATATATACAAAGATTTCAACCGTCTACCTGTTCCATTCATTGTTCTACTTTTCGAAATTTACAATTAATTTCCGTTAAAGGATTAACAATGGGGCTCGTAGTTCACTTAAACTTGAAGTACAAAAAATTGGCGAATTGTACTGTTTGGATGCTTTGCATATATGTTTCGTAGACTATATAGAAGCAACATATACAAATATTTCAACCGTCTAACTGTTCCAATCATTGTTCTACTTGTCGAAAATTACAAATAATTTCCGATAAAGGATTAACCATTGGGGCTCATTGTTCACTTAAACTTGAAGAACAAAAAATTGGCGAATGGTACTGTTTGGATGCTTTGCATATATGTTTCTTAGACTATATAGAAGCAATATATACAAAGATTTCAACCGTCTACCTTTTCCATTCATTGTTCTTCTTGTCGAAAGTTACAAATAATTTCCGATAACGGATTAACCATTGGGGCTCATTGTTCACTTAAACTTGAAGAACAAACAATTGGCGAATGGTACTGTTTGGATGCTTTGCATATATGTTTCTTAGACTATATAGAAGCAATAGATACAAAGATTTCAACCGTCTACCTTTTCCATTCATTGTTCTTCTTGTCGAAAGTTACAAATAATTTCCGATAACGGATTAACCATTGGGGCTCATTGTTCACTTAAACTTGAAGAACAAAAAATTGGCGAATTGTACTGTTTGCATGCTTTGCATATATGTTTCTTATACTATATAGAAGCAATATATACAAAGATTTCAATCGTCTACCTGTTCCATTCACTGTTCTACTTGTCGAAAATTACAAATAATTTCCGATAATGGATTAACAATGGGGCTCATTGTTCACTTAAACTTGAAGAACAAAAAATTGGCGAATTGTACTGTTTGGGTGCTTTGCATATATGTTTCGTAGACTATATAGAAGCAATATATACAAATATTTCAACCGTCTAACTGTTCCATTCATTGTTCTACTTGTCGAAAATTACAAATAATTTCCGATAAAGTATTAACCATTGGTGCTCATTGTTCACTTAAACTTGAAGAACAAAAAATTGGCGAATGGTACTGTTTGGATGCTTTGCATATATGTTTCTTAGACTATATAGAAGCAATATATACAAAGATTTCAACCATCTACCTGTTCCAATCATTGTTCTACTTGTCGAAAATTACAAATAATTTCCGATAAAGGATTAACCATTGGGGCTCATTGTTCACTTAAACTTGAAGAACAAAAAATTGGCGAATGGTACTGTTTGGATGCTTTGCATATATGTTTCTTAGACTATATAGAAGCAATATATACAAAGATTTCAACCGTCTACCTTTTCCATTCATTGTTCTACTTGTCGAAAATTACAAATAATTTCCGATAATGGATTAACAATGGGGCTCATTGTTCACTTAAACACGAAGAACAAAAAATTGGCGAATTGTACTGTTTGGGTGCTTTGCATATATGTTTCGTAGACTATATAGAAGCAATATATACAAATATTTCAACCGTCTAACTGTTCCATTCATTGTTCTTCTTGTCGAAAGTTACAAATAATTTCCGATAACGGATTAACCATTGGGGCTCATTGTTCACTTAAACTTGAAGAACAAAAAATTGGCGAATTGTACTGTTTGGATGCTTTGCATATATGTTTCTTATACTATATAGAAGCAATATATACAAAGATTTCAATCGTCTACCTGTTCCATTCACTGTTCTACTTGTCGAAAATTACAAATAATTTCCGATAATGGATTAACAATGGGGCTCATTGTTCACTTATACACGAAGAACAAAAAATTGGCGAATTGTACTGTTTGGGTGCTTTGCATATATGTTTCTTAGACTATATAGAAGCAATATATACAATGATTTCAACCGTCTACCTGTTTCATTCATTGTTCTACTTGTCGAAAGTTACAAATAATTTCCGTTAAGGGATTAACAATGGGGATCGTAGTTCACTTAAACTTGAAGAACAAAAAATTGGCGAATTGTACTGTTTGGATGCTTTGCATATATGTTTCTTATACTATATAGAAGCAATATATACAAAGATTTCAACCGTCTACGTGTTCCAATCATTGTTCTACTTGTCGAAATTTACAAATAATTTCCTTTAAAGGATTAACAATGGGGCTCGTTGTTCACTTAAACTTGAAGAACAAAAAAGTGGCGTATGGTACTGTTTGGATGCTTTGCATATATGTTTCTTAGACTATGAAGAATCAATATATACATTGATTTCAACCGTCTACCTGTTCCATTCATTGTTCTACTTGTCGCAAGTTACAAATAATTTCCGTTAAAGTATTAACAATGGGGCTCGTAGTTCACTTAAACTTGAGGATCAAATAATTGGCGAATTGTACTGTTTGGATAATTTGCATATATGTTTCTTAGACTATATAGAAGCAATATATACAAAGATTTCAACCATCTACCTGTTCCATTCATTGTTCTACTTGTCGAAAGTTACAAATAATTTCCTTTAAAGGATTAACAATGGGGCTCGTTGTTCACTTAAACTTGAAGAACAATAAATTGGCGAATTGTGCTGTTTGGATGCTTTGCATATATGTTTCTTAGACTATATAGAAGCAATATATACAAAGATTTCAACCGTCTACCTGTTCCATTCATTGTTCTACTTTTCGAAATTTACAATTAATTTCCGTTAAAGGATTAACAATGGGGCTCGTAGTTCAGTTAAACTTGAAGTACAAAAAATTGGCGAATTGTACTGTTTGGATGCTTTGCATATATGTTTCGTAGACTATATAGAAGCAACATATACAAATATTTCAACCGTCTAACTGTTCCAATCATTGTTCTACTTGTCGAAAATTACAAATAATTTCCGATAAAGGATTAACCATTGGGGCTCATTGTTCACTTAAACTTGAAGAACAAAAAATTGGCGAATGGTACTGTTTGGATGCTTTGCATATATGTTTCTTAGACTATATAGAAGCAATATATACAAAGATTTCAACCGTCTACCTTTTCCATTCATTGTTCTTCTTGTCGAAAGTTACAAATAATTTCCGATAACGGATTAACCATTGGGGCTCATTGTTCACTTAAACTTGAAGAACAAACAATTGGCGAATGGTACTGTTTGGATGCTTTGCATATATGTTTCTTAGACTATATAGAAGCAATAGATACAAAGATTTCAACCGTCTACCTTTTCCATTCATTGTTCTTCTTGTCGAAAGTTACAAATAATTTCCGATAACGGATTAACCATTGGGGCTCATTGTTCACTTAAACTTGAAGAACAAAAAATTGGCGAATTGTACTGTTTGCATGCTTTGCATATATGTTTCTTATACTATATAGAAGCAATATATACAAAGATTTCAATCGTCTACCTGTTCCATTCACTGTTCTACTTGTCGAAAATTACAAATAATTTCCGATAATGGATTAACAATGGGGCTCATTGTTCACTTAAACTTGAAGAACAAAAAATTGGCGAATTGTACTGTTTGGGTGCTTTGCATATATGTTTCGTAGACTATATAGAAGCAATATATACAAATATTTCAACCGTCTAACTGTTCCATTCATTGTTCTACTTGTCGAAAATTAAAAATAATTTCCGATAAAGTATTAACCATTGGTGCTCATTGTTCACTTAAACTTGAAGAACAAAAAATTGGCGAATGGTACTGTTTGGATGCTTTGCATATATGTTTCTTAGACTATATAGAAGCAATATATACAAAGATTTCAACCATCTACCTGTTCCATTCATTGTTCTACTTGTCGAAAGTTACAAATAATTTCCGATAACGGATTAACCATTGGGGCTCATTGTTCACTTAAACTTGAAGAACAAAAAATTGGCGAATTGTACTGTTTGGATGCTTTGCATATATGTTTCTTATACTATATAGAAGCAATATATACAAAGATTTCAACCGTCTACCTGTTCCATTCACTGTTCTACTTGTCGAAAGTTACAAATAATTTCCGTTAAGGGATTAACAATGGGGATCGTTGTTCACTTAAACTTGAAGAACAAAAAATTGGCGAATTGTACTGTTTGGATGCTTTGCGTACATGTTTCTTAGACTATATGGAAGCAATATATACAAAGATTTCAACCGTCTACGTGTTCCAATCATTGTTCTACTTGTCGAAATTTACAAATAATTTCCTTTAAAGGATTAACAATGGGGCTCGTTGTTCACTTAAACTTGAAGAACAAAAAAGTGGCGTATGGTACTGTTTGGATGCTTTGCATATATGTTTCTTAGACTATGAAGAAGCAATATATACATTGATTTCAACCGTCTACCTGTTCCATTCACTGTTCTACTTGTCGAAAGTTACAAATAATTTCCGTTAAGGGATTAACAATGGGGATCGTAGTTCACTTAAACTTGAAGATCAAATAATTGGCGAATTGTACTGTTTGGATGATTTGCATATATGTTGCTTAGACTATATAGAAGCAATATATACAAAGATTTCAACCGTCTACCTTTTCCATTCATTGTTCTACTTGTCGAAAGTTACAAATAATTTCCGTTAAGGGATTATCAATGGGGATCGTAGTTTACTTAAACTTGAAGAACAAGAAATTGGCGAATTGTACTGTTTGGATGATTTGCATATATGTTTCTTAGACTATATAGAAGCAATATATACAATGATTTCAACCGTCTACCTATTCCATTCATTGTTCTACTTGCCGAAATTTACAAATAATTTCCTTTAAAGGATTAACAATGGGGCTCGTAGTTCACTTAAACATGAAGAACAAAAAATTGGCGAATGGTACTGTTTGGATGCTTTGCATATATGTTTCTTAGACTATATAGAAGCAATATATACAAAGATTTCAACCGTCTACCTGTTCCATTCATTGTTCTACTTGTCGAAAGTTACAAATAATTTCCTTTAAAGGATTAACAATGGGGCTCGTTGATCACTTAAACTTGAAGAACAATAAATTGGCGAATTGTGCTGTTTGGATGCTTTGCATATATGTTTCTTAGACTATATAGAAGCAATATATACAAAGATTTCAACCGTCTACCTGTTCCATTCACTGTTCTACTTGTCGAAAGTTACAAATAATTTCCGTTAAGGGATTAACAATGGGGATCGTAGTTCACTTAAACTTGAAGAACAAAAAATTGGCGAATTGTACTGTTTGGATGCTTTGCGTACATGTTTCTTAGACTATATGGAAGCAATATATACAAAGATTTCAACCGTCTACGTGTTCCAATCATTGTTCTACTTGTCGAAATTTACAGATAATTTCCTTTAAAGGATTAACAATGGGGCTCGTTGTTCACTTAAACTTGAAGAACAAAAAAGTGGCGAATGGTACTGTTTGGATGCTTTGCATATATGTTTCTTAGACTATAAGGAAGCAATATATACATTGATTTCAACCGTCTACCTGTTCCATTCATTGTTCTACTTGTCGAAAGTTACAAATAATTTCCGATAAAGGATTAACCATTGGGGCTCATTGTTCACTTAAACTTGAAGAACAAAAAATTGGCGAATGGTACTGTTTGGATGCTTTGCATATATGTTTCTTAGACTATATAGAAGCAATAGATACAAAGATTTCAACCGTCTAACTGTTCCATTCATTGTTCTACTTGTCGAAAATTACAAATAATTTCCGATAAAGTATTAACCATTGGTGCTCATTGTTCACTTAAACTTGAAGAACAAAAAATTGGCGAATAGTACTGTTTGGATGCTTTGCATATATGTTTCTTATACTATATAGAAGCAATATATACAAAGATTTCAACCGTCTACGTGTTCCAATCATTGTTCTACTTGTCGAAATTTACAAATAATTTCCTTTAAAGGATTAACAATGGGGCTCGTTGTTCACTTAAACTTGAAGAACAAAAAAGTGGCGTATGGTACTGTTTGGATGCTTTGCATATATGTTTCTTAGACAATGAAGAAGCAATATATACATTGATTTCAACCGTCTACCTGTTCCACTCATTGTTCTACTTGTCGCTAGTTACAAATAATTTCCGTTAAAGTATTAACAATGGGGCTCGTAGTTCACTTAAACTTGAAGATCAAATAATTGGCGAATTGTACTGTTTGGATGATTTGCATATATGTTTCTTAGACTATATAGAAGCAATATATACAAAGATTTCAACCGTCTACCTTTTCCATTCATTGTTCTACTTGTCGAAATTTACAAATAATTTCCTTTAAAGGATTAACAATGGGGCTCGTAGTTCACTTAAACATGAAGAACAAAAAATTGGCGAATGGTACTGTTTGGATGCTTTGCATATATGTTTCGTAGACTATATAGAAGCAACATATACAAATATTTCAACCGTCTAACTGTTCCAATCATTGTTCTACTTGTCGAAAATTACAAATAATTTCCGATAAAGGATTAACCATTGGGGCTCATTGTTCACTTAAACTTGAAGAACAAAAAATTGGCGAATGGTACTGTTTGGATGCTTTGCATATATGTTTCTTAGACTATATAGAAGCAATATATACAAAGATTTCAACCGGCTACCTTTTCCATTCATTGTTCTTCTTGTCGAAAGTTACAAATAATTTCCGATAACGGATTAACCATTGGGGCTCATTGTTCACTTAAACTTGAAGAACAAACAATTGGCGAATGGTACTGTTTGGATGCTTTGCATATATGTTTCTTAGACTATATAGAAGCAATATATACAAAGATTTCAACCGTCTACCTGTTCCATTCATTGTTCTACTTGTCGAAAGTTACAATTAATTTCCGTTAAAGGATTAACAATGGGGCTCGTAGTTTACTTAAACTTGAAGAACAAGAAATTGGCGAATTGTACTGTTTGGATGCTTTGCATAAATGTTTCTTAGACTATATAGAAGCAATATATACAATGATTTCAACAGTCTACCTGTTCCATTCATTGTTCTACTTGTCGAAATTTACAAATAATTTCCTTTAAAGGATTAACAATGGAGCTCGCAGTTCACTTAAACTTGAAGAACAAAAAATTGGCGAATGGTACTGTTTGGATGCTTTGCATATATGTTTCTTATTCTATATAGAAGCAATAGATACAAAGATTTCAACCGTCTACATGTTCCATTCAATGTTCTACTTGTCGAAAGTTACAAATAATTTCCGATAAAGGATTAACAATGGGGCTCATTGTTCACTTAAACTTGAAGAACAAAAAATTGGCGAATGGTACTGTTTGGATGCTTTGCATATATGTTTCTTAGACTATATGGAAGCAATATATACAAAGATTTCAACCGTCTGCGTGTTCCAATCATTGTTCTACTTGTACAAAGTTACAATTAATTTCCGTTAAAGGATTATCAATGGGGCTCGTAGTTCACTTAAACTAGAAGAACAAAAAATTGGCGAATTGTACTGTTTGGATGCTTTGCATATATGTTTCGTAGGTTATATAGAAGCAATATATACAATGATTTCAACCGTCTACCTGATCCATTCATTGTTCTACTTGTCGAAAATTACAAATAATTTCCGATAAAGGATTAACCATTGGGGCTCATTGTTCACTAAACTTGAAGAACAAAAAATTGTCGAATTGTACTGTTTGGATGCTTTGCATATATGTTTCTTAGACTATATAGAAGCAATATATACAATGATTTCAACCGTCTACCTGTTCCATTCATTGTTCTACTTGTCGAAAGTTACAAATAATTTCCGTCAAGGGATTAACAATGGGGATCGTAGTTTACTTAAACTTGAAGAACAAAAAATTGGCGAATGGTACTGTTTGGATGCTTTGCATATATGTTTCTTAGACTATATAGAAGCAATATATACAAAGATTTCAACAGTCTGCCTTTTCCATTCATTGTTCTTCTTGTCGAAAGTTACAAATAATTTCCGATAACGGATTAACCATTGGGGCTCATTGTTCACTTAAACTTGAAGAACAAAAAATTGGCGAATTGTACTGTTTGGATGCTTTGCATATATGTTTCTTATACTATATAGAAGCAATATATACAAAGATTTCAATCGTCTACCTGTTCCATTCACTGTTCTACTTGTCGACGATTACAAATAATTTCCGATAATGGATTAACAATGGGGCTCATTGTTCACTTAAACTTGAAGAACAAAAAATTGCCGAATTGTACTGTTTGAATGCTTTGCATATATGTTTCGTAGACTATATAGAAGCAATATATACAAATATTTCAACCGTCTAACTGTTCCATTCATTGTTCTACTTGTCGAAAATTACAAATAATTTCCGATAAAGTATTAACCATTGGTGCTCATTGTTCACTTATACTTGAAGAACAAAAAATTGGCGAATGGTACTGTTTGGATACTTTGCATATATGTTTCTTAGACTATATAGAAGCAATATATACAAAGATATCAACCGTCTACCTGTTCCATTCACTGTTCTACTTGTCGAAAGTTACAAATAATTTCCGTTAAGGGATTAACAATGGGGAACGTAGTTCACTTAAACTTGAAGAACAAAAAATTGGCGAATTGTACTGTTTGGATGCTTTGCGTACATGTTTCTTAGACTATATGGAAGCAATATATACAAAGATTTCAACCGTCTACGTGTTCCAATCATTGTTCTACTTGTCGAAATTTACAGATAATTTCCTTTAAAGGATTAACAATGGGGCTCGTTGTTCACTTAAACTTGAAGAACAAAAAAGTGGCGAATGGTACTGTTTGGATGCTTTGCATATATGTTTCTTAGACTATAAGGAAGCAATATATACATTGATTTCAACCGTCTACCTGTTCCATTCATTGTTCTACTTGTCGAAAGTTACAAATAATTTCCGATAAAGGATTAACCATTGGGGCTCATTGTTCACTTAAACTTGAAGAACAAAAAATTGGCGAATGGTACTGTTTGGATGCTTTGCATATATGTTTCTTAGACTATATAGAAGCAATAGATACAAAGATTTCAACCGTCTACCTTTTCCATTCATTGTTCTTCTTGTCGAAAGTTACAAATAATTTCCGATAACGGATTAACCATTGGGGCTCATTGTTCACTTAAACTTGAAGAACAAAAAATTGGCGAATTGTACTGTTTGGATGCTTTGCATATATGTTTCTTAGACTATATAGAAGCAATATATACAAAGATTTCAACCGTCTACCTTTTCCATTCATTGTTCTTCTTGTCGAAAGTTACAAATAATTTCCGATAACGGATTAACCATTGGGGCTCATTGTTCACTTAAACTTGAAGAACAAACAATTGGCGAATGGTACTGTTTGGATGCTTTGCATATATGTTTCTTAGACTATATAGAAGCAATATATACAAAGATTTCAACCGTCTACCTGTTCCATTCATTGTTCTACTTGACGAAAGTTACAATTAATTTCCGTTAAAGGATTAACAATGGGGCTCGTAGTTTACTTAAACTTGAAGAACAAGAAATTGGCGAATTGTACTGTTTGGATGCTTTGCATAAATGTTTCTTAGACTATATAGAAGCAATATATACAATGAGTTCAACAGTCTACCTGTTCCATTCATTGTTCTACTTGTCGAAATTTACAAATAATTTCCTTTAAAGGATTAACAATGGAGCTCGCAGTTCACTTAAACTTGAAGAACAAAAAATTGGCGAATGGTACTGTTTGGATGCTTTGCATATATGTTTCTTATTCTATATAGAAGCAATAGATACAAAGATTTCAACCGTCTACCTGTTCCATTCAATGTTCTACTTGTCGAAAGTTACAAATAATTTCCGATAAAGGATTAACAATGGGGCTCATTGTTCACTTAAACTTGAAGAACAAAAAATTGGCGAATGGTACTGTTTGGATGCTTTGCATATATGTTTCTTAGACTATATGGAAGCAATATATACAAAGATTTCAACCGTCTGCGTGTTCCAATCATTGTTCTACTTGTACAAAGTTACAATTAATTTCCGTTAAAGGATTAACAATGGGGCTCGTAGTTCACTTAAACTTGAAGAACAAAAAATTGGCGAATTGTACTGTTTGGATGCTTTGCATATATGTTTCGTAGGTTATATAGAAGCAATATATACAATGATTTCAACCGTCTACCTGATCCATTCATTGTTCTACTTGTCGAAAATTACAAATAATTTCCGATAAAGGATTAACCATTGGGGCTCATTGTTCACTAAACTTGAAGAACAAAAAATTGTCGAATTGTACTGTTTGGATGCTTTGCATATATGTTTCTTAGACTATATAGAAGCAATATATACAATGATTTCAACCGTCTACCTGTTCCATTCATTGTTCTACTTGTCGAAAGTTACAAATAATTTCCGTCAAGGGATTAACAATGGGGATCGTAGTTTACTTAAACTTGAAGAACAAAAAATTGGCGAATGGTACTGTTTGGATGCTTTGCATATATGTTTCTTAGACTATATAGAAGCAATATATACAAAGATTTCAACCGTCTGCCTTTTCCATTCATTGTTCTTCTTGTCGAAAGTTACAAATAATTTCCGATAACGGATTAACCATTGGGGCTCATTGTTCACTTAAACTTGAAGAACAAAAAATTGGCGAATTGTACTGTTTGGATGCTTTGCATATATGTTTCTTATACTATATAGAAGCAATATATACAAAGATTTCAATCGTCTACCTGTTCCATTCACTGTTCTACTTGTCGACGATTACAAATAATTTCCGATAATGGATTAACAATGGGGCTCATTGTTCACTTAAACTTGAAGAACAAAAAATTGCCGAATTGTACTGTTTGAATGCTTTGCATATATGTTTCGTAGACTATATAGAAGCAATATATACAAATATTTCAACCGTCTAACTGTTCCATTCATTGTTCTACTTGTCGAAAATTACAAATAATTTCCGATAAAGTATTAACCATTGGTGCTCATTGTTCACTTATACTTGAAGAACAAAAAATTGGCGAATGGTACTGTTTGGATACTTTGCATATATGTTTCTTAGACTATATAGAAGCAATATATACAAAGATATCAACCGTCTACCTGTTCCATTCACTGTTCTACTTGTCGAAAGTTACAAATAATTTCCGTTAAGGGATTAACAATGGGGATCGTAGTTCACTTAAACTTGAAGAACAAAAAATTGGCGAATTGTACTGTTTGGATGCTTTGCGTACATGTTTCTTAGACTATATGGAAGCAATATATACAAGATTTCAACCGTCTACGTGTTCCAATCATTGTTCTACTTGTCGAAATTTACAGATAATTTCCTTTAAAGGATTAACAATGGGGCTCGTTGTTCACTTAAACTTGAAGAACAAAAAAGTGGCGAATGGTACTGCTTGGATGCTTTGCATATATGTTTCTTAGACTATAAGGAAGCAATATATACATTGATTTCAACCGTCTACCTGTTCCATTCATTGTTCTACTTGTCGAAAGTTACAAATAATTTCCGATAAAGGATTAACCATTGGGGCTCATTGTTCACTTAAACTTGAAGAACAAAAAATTGGCGAATGGTACTGTTTGGATGCTTTGCATATATGTTTCTTAGACTATATAGAAGCAATAGATACAAAGATTTCAACCGTCTACCTTTTCCATTCATTGTTTTTCTTGTCGAAAGTTACAAATAATTTCCGATAACGGATTAACCATTGGGGCTCATTGTTCACTTAAACTTGAAGAACAAAAAATTGGCGAATTGTACTGTTTGGATGCTTTGCATATATGTTTCTTATACTATATAGAAGCAATATATACAAAGATTTCAATCGTCTACCTGTTCCATTCACTGTTCTACTTGTCGAAAATTACAAATAATTTCCGATAATGGATTAACAATGGGGCTCATTGTTCACTTAAACTTGAGGAACAAAAAATTGGCGAATTGTACTGTTTGGATGCTTTGCATATATGTTTCGTAGACTATATAGAAGCAATATATACAAATATTTCAACCGTCTAACTGTTCCATTCATTGTTCTACTTGTCGAAAATTACAAATAATTTCCGATAAAGTATTAACCATTGGTGCTCATTGTTCACTTAAACTTGAAGAACAAAAAATTGGCGAATGGTACTGTTTGGATGCTTTGCATATATGTTTCTTAGACTATATAGAAGCAATATATACAAAGATTTCAACCATCTACCTGTTCCATTCATTGTTCTACTTGTCGAAAGTTACAAATAATTTCCGATAACGGATTAACCATTGGGGTTCATTGTTCACTTAAACTTGAAGAACAAAAAATTGGCGAATTGTACTGTTTGGATGCTTTGCATATATGTTTCTTATACTATATAGAAGCAATATATACAAAGATTTCAACCGTCTACGTGTTCCAATCATTGTTCTACTTGTCGAAATTTACAAATAATTTCCTTTAAAGGATTAACAATGGGGCTCGTTGTTCACTTAAACTTGAAGAACAAAAAAGTGGCGTATGGTACTGTTTGGATGCTTTGCATATATGTTTCTTAGACAATGAAGAAGCAATATATACATTGATTTCAACCGTCTACCTGTTCCACTCATTGTTCTACTTGTCGCTAGTTACAAATAATTTCCGTTAAAGTATTAACAATGGGGCTCGTAGTTCACTTAAACTTGAAGATCAAATAATTGGCGAATTGTACTGTTTGGATGATTTGCATATATGTTTCTTAGACTATATAGAAGCAATATATACAAAGATTTCAACCGTCTACCTTTTCCATTCATTGTTCTACTTGTCGAAATTTACAAATAATTTCCTTTAAAGGATTAACAATGGGGCTCGTAGTTCACTTAAACATGAAGAACAAAAAATTGGCGAATGGTACTGTTTGGATGCTTTGCATATATGTTTCTTAGACTATATAGAAGCAATATATACAAAGATTTCAACCATCTACCTGTTCCATTCATTGTTCTACTTGTCGAAAGTTACAAATAATTTCCTTTAAAGGATTAACAATGGGGCTCGTTGTTCACTTAAACTTGAAGAACAATAAATTGGCGAATTGTGCTGTTTGGATGCTTTGCATATATGTTTCTTAGACTATATAGAAGCAATATATACAAAGATTTCAACCGTCTACCTGTTCCATTCATTGTTCTACTTGTCGAAATTTACAATTAATTTCCGTTAAAGGATTAACAATGGGGCTCGTAGTTCACTTAAACTTGAAGTAATAAAAATTGGCGAATTGTACTGTTTGGATGCTTTGCATATATGTTTCGTAGACTATATAGAAGCAACATATACAAATATTTCAACCGTCTAACTGTTCCAATCATTGTTCTACTTGTCGAAAATTACAAATAATATCCGATAAAGGATTAACCATTGGGGCTCATTGTTCACTTAAACTTGAAGAACAAAAAATTGGCGAATGGTACTGTTTGGATGCTTTGCATATATGTTTCTTAGACTATATAGAAGCAATATATACAAAGATTTCAACCGTCTACCTTTTCCATTCATTGTTCTTCTTGTCGAAAGTTACAAATAATTTCCGATAACGGATTAACCATTGGGGCTCATTGTTCACTTAAACTTGAAGAACAAACAATTGGCGAATGGTACTGTTTGGATGCTTTGCATATATGTTTCTTAGACTATATAGAAGCAATATATACAAATATTTCAACCGCCTAACTGTTCCATTCATTGTTCTACTTGTCGAAAATTACAAATAATTTCCGATAAAATATTAACCATTGGTGCTCATTGCTCAGTTAAACTTGAAGAACAAAAAATTGGCGAATGGTACTGTTTGGATGCTTTGCATATATGTTTCTTAGACTATATAGAAGCAATATATACAAAGATTTCAACCGTCTACCTTTTCCATTCATTGTTCTTCTTGTCGAAAGTTACAAATAATTTCCGATAACGGATTAACCATTGGGGCTCATTGTTCACTTAAACTTGAAGAACAAAAAATTGGCGAATGGTACTGTTTGGATGCTTTGCATATATGTTTCTTAGACTATATAGAAGCAATATATACAAAGATTTCAACCGTCTACCTTTTCCATTCATTGTTCTTCTTGTCGAAAGTTACAAATAATTTCCGATAACGGATTAACCATTGGGGCTCATTGTTCACTTAAACTTGAAGAACAAAAAATTGGCGAATTGTACTGTTTGGATGCTTTGCATATATGTTTCTTAGATTATATAGAAGCAATATATACAAAGATTTCAATCGTCTACCTGTTCCATTCACTGTTCTACTTGTCGAAAATTACAAATAATTTCCGATAATGGATTAACAATGGGGCTCATTGTTCACTTAAACTTGAAGAACAAAAAATTGGCGAATTGTACTGTTTGGATGCTTTGCATATATGTTTCGTAGACTATATAGAAGCAATATATACAAATATTTCAACCGTCTAACTGTTCCATTCATTGTTCTACTTGTCGAAAATTACAAATAATTTCCGATAAAGTATTAACCATTGGTGCTCATTGTTCACTTAAACTTGAAGAACAAAAAATTGGCGAATGGTACTGTTTGGATGCTTTGCATATATGTTTCTTAGACTATATAGAAGCAATATATACATTGATTTCAACCGTCTACCTGTTCCATTCATTGTTCTACTTGTCGAAAGTTACAAATAATTTCCGTTAAGGCATTAACAATGGGGATCGTAGTTTACTTAAACTTGAAGAACAAGAAATTGGCGAATTTTACTCTTTGGATGCTTTGCATATATGTTTCTTAGACTATATAGAAGCAATATATACAAAGATTTCAACCGTCTACCTGTTCCATTCATAGTTCTACTTGTCGAAAGTTACAAATAATTTCCTTTAAAGGATTAACAATGGGGCTCATTGTTCACTTAAACTAGAAGAACAAAAAATTGGAGAATTGTACTGTTTGGATGCTTTGCATATATGTTTCTTAGACTATATAGAAGCAATATATACAATAATTTCAACAGTCTACCTGTTCCATTCATTGTTCTACTTGTCGAAAATTACAAATAATTTCCGATAAAGGATTAACCATTGGGGCTCATTGTTCACTTAAACTTGAAGAACAAAAAATTGGCGAATGGTACTGTTTGGATGCTTTGCATATATGTTTCTTAGACTATATAGAAGCAATATATACAAAGATTTCAACCGTCTACCTTTTCCATTCATTGTTCTTCTTGTCGAAAGTTACAAATAATTTCCGATAACGGATTAACCATTGGGGCTCATTGTTCACTTAAACTTGAAGAACAAAAAATTGGCGAATGGTACTGTTTGGATGCTTTGCATATATGTTTCTTAGACTATATAGAAGCAATATATACAAAGATTTCAACCGTCTACCTTTTCCATTCATTGTTCTTCTTGTCGAAAGTTACAAATAATTTCCGATAACGGATTAACCATTGGGGCTCGTAGTTCACTTAAACATGAAGAACAAAAAATTGGCGAATGGTACTGTTTGGATGCTTTGCATATATGTTTCTTAGACTATATAGAAGCAATATATACAAAGATTTCAACCGTCTACCTGTTCCATTCATTGTTCTACTTGTCGAAAGTTACAAATAATTTCCTTTAAAGGATTAACAATGGGGCTCGTTGTTCATTTAAACTTGAAGAACAATAAATTGGCGAATTGTGCTGTTTGGATGCTTTGCATATATGTTTCTTAGACTATATAGAAGCAATATATACAAATATTTCAACCGTCTACCTGTTCCATTCATTGTTCTACTTGTCGAAAGTTACAATTAATTTCCGTTAAAGGATTAACAATGGGGCTCGTAGTTCACTTAAACTTGAAGCACAAAAAATTGGCGAATTGTACTGTTTGGATGCTTTGCATATATGTTTCGTAGACTATATAGAAGCAACATATACAAATATTTCAACCGTCTAACTGTTCCAATCATTGTTCTACTTGTCGAAAATTACAAATAATTTTCGATAAAGGATTAACCATTGGGGCTCATTGTTCACTTAAACTTGAAGAACAAAAAAATTGGCGAATGGTACTGTTTGGATGCTTTGCATATATGTTTCTTAGACTATATAGAAGCAATATATACAAAGATTTCAACCGTCTACCTTTTCCATTCATTGTTCTTCTTGTCGAAAGTTACAAATAATTTCCGATAACGGATTAACCATTGGGGCTCATTGTTCACTTAAACTTGAAGAACAAAAAATTGGCGAATTGTACTGTTTGGATGATTTGCATATATGTTTCTTAGACTATATAGAAGCAATATATACAAAGATCTCAACCGTCTACCTGTTCCATTCATTGTTCTACTTGTCGAAAATTACAAATAATTTCCGTTAATGGATTAACAATGGGGCTCATTGTTCACTTAAACTTGAAGAACAAAAAATTGGCGAATTGTACTGTTTGGATGCTTTGCATATATGTTTCGTAGACTATATAGAAGCAATATATACAAATATTTCAACCGTCTAACTGTTCCATTCATTGTTCTACTTGTCGAAAATTACAAATAATTTCCGATAAAGTATTAACCATTGGTGCTCATTGTTCACTTAAACTTGAAGAACAAAAAATTGGCGAATGGTACTGTTTGGATGCTTTGCAGATATGTTTCTTAGACTATATAGAAGCAATATATACAAAGATTTCAACCATCTACCTGTTCCATTCATTGTTCTACTTGTCGAAAGTTACAAATAATTTCCGATAAAGGATTAACCATTGGGGCTCATTGTTCACTTAAACTTGAAGAACAAAAAATTGGCGAATTGTACTGTTTGGATGATTTGCATATATGTTTCTTAGACTATATAGAAGCAATATATACAAAGATTTCAACCGTCTACCTGTTCCATTCATTGTTCTACTTGTCGAAAGTTACAAATAATTTCCGTTAATGGATTAACAATGGGGCTCATTGTTCACTTAAACTTGAAGAACAAAAAATTGGCGAATTGTACTGTTTGGATGCTTTGCATATATGTTTCGTAGACTATATAGAAGCAATATATACAAATATTTCAACCGTCTAACTGTTCCATTCATTGTTCTACTTGTCGAAAATTACAAATAATTTCCGATAAAGTATTAACCATTGGTGCTCATTGTTCACTTAAACTTGAAGAACAAAAAATTGGCGAATGGTACTGTTTGGATGCTTTGCATATATGTTTCTTAGACTATATAGAAGCAATATATACAAAGATTTCAACCATCTACCTGTTCCATTCATTGTTCTACTTGTCGAAAGTTACAAATAATTTCCGATAAAGGATTAACCATTGGGGCTCATTGTTCACTTAAACTTGAAGAACAAAAAATTGGCGAATGGTACTGTTTGGATGCTTTGCATATATGTTTCGTAGACTATATAGAAGCAATATATACAAAGATTTCAACCGTCTACCTTTTCCATTCATTGTTCTTCTTGTCGAAAGTTACAAATAATTTCCGATAACGGATTAACCATTGGGGCTCATTGTTCACTTAAACTTGAAGAACAAAAAATTGGCGAATTGTACTGTTTGGATGCTTTGCATATATGTTTCTTATACTATATAGAAGCAATATATACAAAGATTTCAATCGTCTACCTGTTCCATTCACTGTTCTACTTGTCGAAAATTACAAATAATTTCCGATAATGGATTAACAATGGGGCTCATTGTTCACTTAAACTTGAAGAACAAAAAATTGGCGAATTGTACTGTTTGGATGCTTTGCATATATGTTTCGTAGACTATATAGAAGCAATATATACAAATATTTCAACCGTCTAACTGTTCCATTCATTGTTCTACTTGTCGAAAGTTACAAATAATTTCCGATAAAGGATTAACCATTGGGGCTCATTGTTCACTTAAACTTGAAGAACAAAAAATTGGCGAATGGTACTGTTTGGATGCTTTGCATATATGTTTCTTATACTATATAGAAGCAATATATACAAAGATTTCAACCGTCTACCTGTTCCATTCACTGTTCTACTTGTCGAAAGTTACAAATAATTTCCGATAACGGATTAACCATTGGGGCTCATTGTTCACTTAAACTTGAAGAACAAAAAATTGGCGAATGGTACTGTTTGGATGCTTTGCATATATATTTCTTAGACTATATAGAAGCAATAGATTCAAAGATTTCAACCGTCTACCTTTTCCATTCATTGTTCTTCTTGTCGAAAGTTACAAATAATTTCCGATAACGGATTAACCATTGGGGCTCATTGTTCACTTAAACTTGAAGAACAAAAAATTGGCGAATTGTACTGTTTGGATGCTTTGCATATATGTTTCTTATACTATATAGAAGCAATATATACAAAGATTTCAATCGTCTACCTGTTCCATTCACTGTTCTACTTGTCGAAAATTACAAATAATTTCCGATAATGGATTAACAATGGGGCTCATTGTTCACTTAAACTTGAAGAACAAAAAATTGGCGAATTGTACTGTTTGGATGCTTTGCATATATGTTTCGTAGACTATATAGAAGCAATATATACAAATATTTCAACCGTCTAACTGTTCCATTCATTGTTCTACTTGTCGAAAGTTACAAATAATTTCCGATAAAGGATTAACCATTGGGGCTCATTGTTCACTTAAACTTGAAGAACAAAAAATTGGCGAATGGTACTGTTTGGATGCTTTGCATATATGTTTCTTATACTATATAGAAGCAATATATACAAAGATTTCAACCGTCTACCTGTTCCATTCACTGTTCTACTTGTCGAAAGTTACAAATAATTTCCGATAACGGATTAACCATTGGGGCTCATTGTTCACTTAAACTTGAAGAACAAAAAATTGGCGAATGGTACTGTTTGGATGCTTTGCATATATATTTCTTAGACTATATAGAAGCAATAGATACAAAGATTTCAACCGTCTACCTTTTCCATTCATTGTTCTTCTTGTCGAAAGTTACAAATAATTTCCGATAACGGATTAACCATTGGGGCTCATTGTTCACTTAAACTTGAAGAACAAAAAATTGGCGAATTGTACTGTTTGGATGCTTTGCATATATGTTTCTTATACTATATAGAAGCAATATATACAAAGATTTCAATCGTCTACCTGTTCCATTCACTGTTCTACTTGTCGAAAATTACAAATAATTTCCGATAATGGATTAACAATGGGGCTCATTGTTCACTTAAACTTGAAGAACAAAAAATTGGCGAATTGTACTGTTTGGATGCTTTGCATATATGTTTCGTAGACTATATAGAAGCAATATATACAAATATTTCAACCGTCTAACTGTTCCATTCATTGTTCTACTTGTCGAAAGTTACAAATAATTTCCGATAAAGGATTAACCATTGGGGCTCATTGTTCACTTAAACTTGAAGAACAAAAAATTGGCGAATGGTACTGTTTGGATGCTTTGCATATATGTTTCTTATACTATATAGAAGCAATATATACAAAGATTTCAACCGTCTACCTGTTCCATTCACTGTTCTACTTGTCGAAAGTTACAAATAATTTCCGATAACGGATTAACCATTGGGGCTCATTGTACACTTAAACTTGAAGAACAAAAAATTGGCGAATGGTACTGTTTGGATGCTTTGCATATATATTTCTTAGACTATATAGAAGCAATAGATACAAAGATTTCAACCGTCTACCTTTTCCATTCATTGTTCTTCTTGTCGAAAGTTACAAATAATTTCCGATAACGGATTAACCATTGGCGCTCATTGTTCACTTAAACTTGAAGAACAAAAAATTGGCGAATTGTACTGTTTGGATGATTTGCATATATGTTTCTTAGACTATATAGAAGCAATATATACAAAGATTTCAACCGTCTACCTGTTCCATTCATTGTTCTACTTGTCGAAAGTTACAAATAATTTCCGTTAATGGATTAACAATGGGGCTCATTGTTCACTTAAACTTGAAGAACAAAAAATTGGCGAATGGTACTGTTTGGATGCTTTGCATATATGTTTCTTAGACTATATAGAAGCAATATATACAAAGATTTCAACCGTCTACCTTTTCCATTCATTGTTCTTCTTGTCGAAAGTTACAAATAATTTCCGATAACGGATTAACCATTGGGGCTCGTAGTTCACTTAAACATGAAGAACAAAAAATTGGCGAATGGTACTGTTTGGATGCTTTGCAAATATGTTTCTTAGACTATATAGAAGCAATATATACAAAGATTTCAACCGTCTACCTGTTCCATTCATTGTTCTACTTGTCGAAAGTTACAAATAATTTCCTTTAAAGGATTAACAATGGGGCTCGTTGTTCATTTAAACTTGAAGAACAATAAATTGGCGAATTGTGCTGTTTGGATGCTTTGCATATATGTTTCTTAGACTATATAGAAGCAATATATACAAATATTTCAACCGTCTACCTGTTCCATTCATTGTTCTACTTGTCGAAAGTTACAATTAATTTCCGTTAAAGGATTAACAATGGGGCTCGTAGTTCACTTAAACTTGAAGCACAAAAAATTGGCGAATGGTACTGTTTGGATGCTTTGCATATATGGTTCTTAGACTATACAGAAGCAATATATACAAAGATTTCAACCGTCTACCTTTTCCATTCATTGTTCTTCTTGTCGAAAGTTACAAATAATTTCCGATAACGGATTAACCATTGGGGCTCATTGTTCACTTAAACTTGAAGAACAAAAAATTGGCGAATGGTACTGTTTGGATGCTTTGCATATATGTTTCTTAGACTATATAGAAGCAATATATACAAAGATTTCAACCATCTACCTGTTCCATTCATTGTTCTACTTGTCGAAAGTTACAAATAATTTCCGATAAAGGATTAACCATTGGGGCTCATTGTTCACTTAAACTTGAAGAACAAAAAATTGGCGAATGGTACTGTTTGGATGCTTTGCATATATGTTTCTTAGACTATATAGAAGCAATATATACAAAGATTTCAACCGTCTACCTTTTCCATTCATTGTTCTTCTTGTCGAAAGTTACAAATAATTTCCGATAACGGATTAACCATTGGGGCTCATTGTTCACTTAAACTTGAAGAACAAAAAATTGGCGAATTGTACTGTTTGGATGATTTGCATATATGTTTCTTAGACTATATAGAAGCAATATATACAAAGATCTCAACCGTCTACCTGTTCCATTCATTGTTCTACTTGTCGAAAATTACAAATAATTTCCGTTAATGGATTAACAATGGGGCTCATTGTTCACTTAAACTTGAAGAACAAAAAATTGGCGAATTGTACTGTTTGGATGCTTTGCATATATGTTTCGTAGACTATATAGAAGCAATATATACAAATATTTCAACCGTCTAACTGTTCCATTCATTGTTCTACTTGTCGAAAATTACAAATAATTTCCGATAAAGTATTAACCATTGGTGCTCATTGTTCACTTAAACTTGAAGAACAAAAAATTGGCGAATGGTACTGTTTGGATGCTTTGCAGATATGTTTCTTAGACTATATAGAAGCAATATATACAAAGATTTCAACCATCTACCTGTTCCATTCATTGTTCTACTTGTCGAAAGTTACAAATAATTTCCGATAAAGGATTAACCATTGGGGCTCATTGTTCACTTAAACTTGAAGAACAAAAAATTGGCGAATTGTACTGTTTGGATGATTTGCATATATGTTTCTTAGACTATATAGAAGCAATATATACAAAGATTTCAACCGTCTACATGTTCCATTCATTGTTCTACTTGTCGAAAGTTAGAAATAATTTCCGTTAATGGATTAACAATGGGGCTCATTGTTCACTTAAACTTGAAGAACAAAAAATTGGCGAATTGTACTGTTTGGATGCTTTGCATATATGTTTCGTAGACTATATAGAAGCAATATATACAAATATTTCAACCGTCTAACTGTTCCATTCATTGTTCTACTTGTCGAAAATTACAAATAATTTCCGATAAAGTATTAACCATTGGTGCTCATTGTTCACTTAAACTTGAAGAACAAAAAATTGGCGAATGGTACTGTTTGGATGCTTTGCATATATGTTTCTTAGACTATATAGAAGCAATATATACAAAGATTTCAACCATCTACCTGTTCCATTCATTGTTCTACTTGTCGAAAGTTACAAATAATTTCCGATAAAGGATTAACCATTGGGGCTCATTGTTCACTTAAACTTGAAGAACAAAAAATTGGCGAATGGTACTGTTTGGATGCTTTGCATATATGTTTCTTAGACTATATAGAAGCAATATATACAAAGATTTCAACCGTCTACCTTTTCCATTCATTGTTCTTCTTGTCGAAAGTTACAAATAATTTCCGATAACGGATTAACCATTGGGGCTCATTGTTCACTTAAACTTGAAGAACAAAAAATTGGCGAATTGTACTGTTTGGATGATTTGCATATATGTTTCTTAGACTATATAGAAGCAATATATACAAAGATCTCAACCGTCTACCTGTTCCATTCATTGTTCTACTTGTCGAAAATTACAAATAATTTCCGTTAATGGATTAACAATGGGGCTCATTGTTCACTTAAACTTGAAGAACAAAAAATTGGCGAATTGTACTGTTTGGATGCTTTGCATATATGTTTCGTAGACTATATAGAAGCAATATATACAAATATTTCAACCGTCTAACTGTTCCATTCATTGTTCTACTTGTCGAAAATTACAAATAATTTCCGATAAAGTATTAACCATTGGTGCTCATTGTTCACTTAAACTTGAAGAACAAAAAATTGGCGAATGGTACTGTTTGGATGCTTTGCAGATATGTTTCTTAGACTATATAGAAGCAATATATACAAAGATTTCAACCATCTACCTGTTCCATTCATTGTTCTACTTGTCGAAAGTTACAAATAATTTCCGATAAAGGATTAACCATTGGGGCTCATTGTTCACTTAAACTTGAAGAACAAAAAATTGGCGAATTGTACTGTTTGGATGATTTGCATATATGTTTCTTAGACTATATAGAAGCAATATATACAAAGATTTCAACCGTCTACATGTTCCATTCATTGTTCTACTTGTCGAAAGTTAGAAATAATTTCCGTTAATGGATTAACAATGGGGCTCATTGTTCACTTAAACTTGAAGAACAAAAAATTGGCGAATTGTACTGTTTGGATGCTTTGCATATATGTTTCGTAGACTATATAGAAGCAATATATACAAATATTTCAACCGTCTAACTGTTCCATTCATTGTTCTACTTGTCGAAAATTACAAATAATTTCCGATAAAGTATTAACCATTGGTGCTCATTGTTCACTTAAACTTGAAGAACAAAAAATTGGCGAATGGTACTGTTTGGATGCTTTGCATATATGTTTCTTAGACTATAAGGAAGTAATATATACATTGATTTCAACCGTCTACCTGTTCCATTCATTGTTCTACTTGTCGAAAGTTACAAATAATTTCCGATAAAGGATTAACCATTGGGGCTCATTGTTCACTTAAACTTGAAGAACAAAAAATTGGCGAATGGTACTGTTTGGATGCTTTGCATATATGTTTCTTAGACTATATAGAAGCAATAGATACAAAGATTTCAACCGTCTACCTTTTCCATTCATTGTTCTTCTTGTCGAAAGTTACAAATAATTTCCTTTAAAGGATTAACAATGGGGCTCGTTGTTCACTTAAACTTGAAGAACAAAAAAGTGGCGAATGGTACTGTTTGGATGCTTTGCATATATGTTTCTTAGACTATAAGGAAGCAATATATACATTGATTTCAACCGTCTACCTGTTCCATTCATTGTTCTACTTGTCGAAAGTTACAAATAATTTCCGATAAAGGATTAACAATGGGGCTCATTGTTCACTTAAACTTGAAGAACAAAAAATTGGCGAATGGTACTGTTTGGATGCTTTGCATATATGTTTCTTAGACTATATGGAAGCACTATATACAAAGATTTCAACCGTCTACGTGTTCCAATCATTGTTCTACTTGTCGAAATTTACAGATAATTTCCTTTAAAGGATTAACAATGGGGCTCGTTGTTCACTTAAACTTGAAGAACAAAAAAGTGGCGAATGGTACTGTTTGGATGCTTTGCATATATGTTTCTTAGACTATAAGGAAGCAATATATACATTGATTTCAACCGTCTACCTGTTCCATTCATTGTTCTACTTGTCGAAAGTTACAAATAATTTCCGATAAAGGATTAACCATTGGGGCTCATTGTTCACTTAAACTTGAAGAACAAAAAATTGGCGAATGGTACTGTTTGGATGCTTTGGATATATGTTTTTTAGACTATATGGAAGCAATATATTCAAAGATTTCAACCGTCTACGTGTTCCAATCATTGTTCTACTTGTCGAAAATTACAAATAATTTCCGATAAAGGATTAACCATTGGGGCTCATTGTTCACTTAAACTTGAAGAACAAAAAATTGGCGAATGGTACTGTTTGGATGCTTTGCGTACATGTTTCTTAGACTATATAGAAGCAATATATACAATGATTTCAACCGTCTACCTGTTCCATTCATTGTTCTACTTGTCGAAAGTAACAAATAATTTCCGTTAAAGTATTAACAATGGGGCTCGTAGTTCACTTAAACTTGAAGAACAATAAATTGGCGAATTGTACTGTTTGGATGCTTTGCGTACATGTTTCTTAGACTATATAGAAGCAATATATACAATGATTTCAACCGTCTACCTGTTCCATTCATTGTTCTACTTGTCGAAAGTAACAAATAATATCCGTTAAAGTATTAACAATGGGGCCCGTAGTTCACTTAAACTTGAAGAACAAAAAATTGCCGAATTGTACGGTTTGGATGCTTTGCATATATGTATTTTAGACTATATAGAAGCAATATATAAAATGATTTCAACAGTCTACCTGTCCCATTCATTGTTCTACTTGTCTGAATTTACAAATAATTTCCTTTAAAGGATTAACAATGGGGCTCGTAGTTCACTTAAACTTGAAGAACAAAAAATTGGCAAATTGTACTGTTTGGATGCTTTGCATATATGTTTCTTTGACTATATAGAAGCAATATATACAATGATTTCAACAGTCTACCTGTTCCATTCATTGTTCTACTTGTCGAAATTTACAAATAATTTCCTTTAAAGGATTAACAATGGGGTTCATTGTTCACTTAAACTTGAAGAACAAAAAATTGGCGAATGGTACTGTTTGGATGCTTTGCATATATGTTTCTTAGACTATAAGGAAGCAATATATACATTGATTTCAACCGTCTACCTGTTCCATTCATTGTTCTACTTGTCGAAAGTTACAAATAATTTCCGATAAAGGATTAACAATGGGGCTCATTGTTCACTTAAACTTGAAGAACAAAAAATTGGCGAATGGTACTGTTTGGATGCTTTGCATATATGTTTCTTAGACTATATGGAAGCACTATATACAAAGATTTCAACCGTCTACGTGTTCCAATCATTGTTCTACTTGTCGAAATTTACAGATAATTTCCTTTAAAGGATTAACAATGGGGCTCGTTGTTCACTTAAACTTGAAGAACAAAAAAGTGGCGAATGGTACTGTTTGGATGCTTTGCATATATGTTTCTTAGACTATAAGGAAGCAATATATACATTGATTTCAACCGTCTACCTGTTCCATTCATTGTTCTACTTGTCGAAAGTTACAAATAATTTCCGATAAAGGATTAACCATTGGGGCTCATTGTTCACTTAAACTTGAAGAACAAAAAATTGGCGAATGGTACTGTTTGGATGCTTTGCATATATGTTTCTTAGACTATATAGAAGCAATAGATACAAAGATTTCAACCGTCTACCTTTTCCATTCATTGTTCTTCTTGTCGAAAGTTACAAATAATTTCCTTTAAAGGATTAACAATGGGGCTCGTTGTTCACTTAAACTTGAAGAACAAAAAAGTGGCGAATGGTACTGTTTGGATGCTTTGCATATATGTTTCTTAGACTATAAGGAAGCAATATATACATTGATTTCAACCGTCTACCTGTTCCATTCATTGTTCTACTTGTCGAAAGTTACAAATAATTTCCGATAAAGGATTAACAATGGGGCTCATTGTTCACTTAAACTTGAAGAACAAAAAATTGGCGAATGGTACTGTTTGGATGCTTTGCATATATGTTTCTTAGACTATATGGAAGCACTATATACAAAGATTTCAACCGTCTACGTGTTCCAATCATTGTTCTACTTGTCGAAATTTACAGATAATTTCCTTTAAAGGATTAACAATGGGGCTCGTTGTTCACTTAAACTTGAAGAACAAAAAAGTGGCGAATGGTACTGTTTGGATGCTTTGCATATATGTTTCTTAGACTATAAGGAAGCAATATATACATTGATTTCAACCGTCTACCTGTTCCATTCATTGTTCTACTTGTCGAAAGTTACAAATAATTTCCGATAAAGGATTAACCATTGGGGCTCATTGTTCACTTAAACTTGAAGAACAAAAAATTGGCGAATGGTACTGTTTGGATGCTTTGGATATATGTTTTTTAGACTATATGGAAGCAATATATTCAAAGATTTCAACCGTCTACGTGTTCCAATCATTGTTCTACTTGTCGAAAATTACAAATAATTTCCGATAAAGGATTAACCATTGGGGCTCATTGTTCACTTAAACTTGAAGAACAAAAAATTGGCGAATGGTACTGTTTGGATGCTTTGCGTACATGTTTCTTAGACTATATAGAAGCAATATATACAATGATTTCAACCGTCTACCTGTTCCATTCATTGTTCTACTTGTCGAAAGTAACAAATAATTTCCGTTAAAGTATTAACAATGGGGCTCGTAGTTCACTTAAACTTGAAGAACAATAAATTGGCGAATTGTACTGTTTGGATGCTTTGCGTACATGTTTCTTAGACTATATAGAAGCAATATATACAATGATTTCAACCGTCTACCTGTTCCATTCATTGTTCTACTTGTCGAAAGTAACAAATAATATCCGTTAAAGTATTAACAATGGGGCCCGTAGTTCACTTAAACTTGAAGAACAAAAAATTGCCGAATTGTACGGTTTGGATGCTTTGCATATATGTATTTTAGACTATATAGAAGCAATATATAAAATGATTTCAACAGTCTACCTGTCCCATTCATTGTTCTACTTGTCTGAATTTACAAATAATTTCCTTTAAAGGATTAACAATGGGGCTCGTAGTTCACTTAAACTTGAAGAACAAAAAATTGGCAAATTGTACTGTTTGGATGCTTTGCATATATGTTTCTTTGACTATATAGAAGCAATATATACAATGATTTCAACAGTCTACCTGTTCCATTCATTGTTCTACTTGTCGAAATTTACAAATAATTTCCTTTAAAGGATTAACAATGGGGTTCATTGTTCACTTAAACTTGAAGAACAAAAAATTGGCGAATGGGACTGTTTGGATGCTTTGGATATATGTTTTTTAGACTATATGGAAGCAATATATTCAAAGATTTCAACCGTCTACGTGTTCCAATCATTGTTCTACTTGTCGAAATTTACAAATAAATTCCTTTAAAGGATTAACAATGGGGATCGTTATTCACTTAAACTTGAAGAACATTAAATTGGCGAATGTTACTGTTTAGATGCTTTGCATATAGGTTTGTTAGACTATATAGAAGCAATACATACAAAGATTTCAACCGTCTACCTGTTCCATTCATTGTTCTACTTGTCGAAAATTACAAATAATTTCCGATAAAGGATTAACCATTGGGGCTCATTGTTCACTTAAACTTGAAGAACAAAAAATTGGCGAATTGTACTGTTTGGATGCTTTGCATATATGTTTCTTATACTATATAGAAGCAATATATAAAATGATTTCAACAGTCTACCTGTCCCATTCATTGTTCTACTTGTCGAAATTTACAAATAATTTCCTATAAACGATTAACAATGGGGCTCGTTGTTCACTTAAACTTGAAGAACAATAAATTGGCGAATTGTACTGTTTGGATGCTTTGCATATATGTTTCTTAGACTATATAGAAGCAATATATACAAAGATTTCAACCGTCTACCTTTTCCATTCATTGTTCTACTTGTCGAAAATTACAAATAATTTACGATAAAGGATTAACCATTGGGGCTCATTGTTCACTTAAACTTGAAGAACAAAAAATTGGCGAATGGTACTGTTTGGATGCTTTGCGTACATGTTTCTTAGACTATATAGAAGCAATATATACAATGATTTCAACCGTCTACCTGTTCCATTCATTGTTCTACTTGTCGAAAGTAACAAATAATATCCGTTAAAGTATTAACAATGGGGCTCGTAGTTCACTTAAACTTGAAGAACAAAAAATTGCCGAATTGTACTGTTTGGATGCTTTGCATATATGTTTTTTAGACTATATACAAGCAATATATATAAAATGATTTCAACAGTCTACCTGTCCCATTCATTGTTCTACTTGTCTAAATTTACAAATAATTTCCTTTAAAGGATTAACAATGGGGCTCGTAGTTCACTTAAACTTGAAGAACAAAAAATTGGCAAATTGTACTGTTTGGATGCTTTGCATATATGTTTCTTTGACTATATAGAAGCAATATATACAATGATTTCAACAGTCTACCTGTTCCATTCATTGTTCTACTTGTCGAAAATTACAAATAATTTTCGATAAAGGATTAACCCTCCGTTTACGGACTTTGTAACGCCGGTGACGGTGCCGGGGTCTCGAGAGACTCACATCGATTTTCACTAATACTATTACGCGGCCGCTCGAGTCGAAACATGAGACATAACATCTCACTAATACAATCGCATGTTGTTCGTGCGGGCAAGAACATATATTCTTTGCTTGTATTCTCTACCAACTATTGGACTACTGAATTCTTAACAATAATTTTCGTGAAATCAACGATAAATGAATTGTGCAATGTTTTGTAACAATTTAAGAAATGAATATTCGAAAAGGTTTTGTGAAATATACTTTTCTAGACCCAGGCCGTTGCAATTGGGAAAGGGAATAATTTTATGACCTTGAATGACTGTTGACGAAATCGAAATGAAAGAAACACGCAGGTAATCGAACCTACGGCAGGTCATCGTGTTCAAACAAGACTTCGTCATGCATACTGACTCTTTTATATATTCTTAGTCAAGACAGACTTGCAACGCAGTTACGAACGTTACGAACGTTGTGCTTGTACGAATTTCCACGACCAACTGATGCGACTCGAAAAGAACTGCTGGCTGCTGAGTCACTTACACACTATTGGGTAGTATCGAACACAAAATTGTAAATGTGTTTGTTATCGCTGCGAAGTCGCCGAGTGGTTTCTCAAATTACACATTTGCTAGTATGCGTGTCACTGTGCGCTAAACGCTGAGTCTCTAGAGACCCCACCATCGTAAAGCGAGGGTTAACCATTGGGGCTTATTGTTCACTTAGACTTGAAGAACAAAAAATTGGCGAATGGTACTGCTTGGATGCTTTGCGTACATGTTTCTTAGACTATATAGAAGCAATATATACAATGATTTCAACCGTCTACCTGTTCCATTCATTGTTCTACTTGTCGAAAGTAACAAATAATTTCCGTTAAAGTATTAACAATGGGGCTCGTAGTTCACTTAAACTTGAAGAACAAAAAATTGGCGAATTGTACTGTTTGGATGCTTTGCATATATGTTTCTTAGACTATATAGAAGCAATATATAAAATGATTTCAACAGTCTACCTGTCCCATTCATTGTTCTACTTGTCTAAATTTACAAATAATTTCCTTTAAAGGATTAACAATGGGGCTCGTAGTTCACTTAAACTTGAAGAACAAAAAATTGGCAAATTGTACTGTTTGGATGCTTTGCATATATGTTTCTTTGACTATATAGAAGCAATATATACAATGATTTCAACAGTCTACCTGTTCCATTCATTGTTCTACTTGTCGAAATTTACAAATAATTTCTGTTAAAGGATTAACAATGGGGCTCATTGTTCTCTTAAACTTGAAGAACAAAAAATTAGCGAATGGGACTGTTTGGATGCTTTGGATATATGTTTTTTAGACTATATGGAAGCAATATATACAATGATTTCAACCGTCTACCTGTTCCATTCATTGTTCTACTTGTCGAAAGTAATAAATAATATCCGTTAAAGTATTAACAATGGGGCTCGTAGTTCACTTAAACTTGAAGAACAATAAATTGGCGAATTGTACTGTTTGGATGCTTTGCATATATGTTTCTGAGACTATATAGAAGCAATATATACAAAGATTTCAACCGTCTACCTGTTCCATTCATTGTTCTACTTGTCGAAAATTACAATTAATTTCCGATAAAGGATTAACCACTGGGGCTCATTGTTCACTTAAACTTGAAGAACAAAAAATTGGCGAATTGTACTGTTTGGATGCTTTGCATATATGTTTCTTAGACTATATAGAAGCAATATATACAAAGATTTCAACCGTCTACCTGTTCCATTCATTGTTCTACTTGTCGAAAATTACAAATAATTTCCGATAAAGGATTAACCATTGGGGCTCATTGTTCACTTAAACTTGAAGAACAAAAAACTGGCGAATGGTACTGTTTGGATGCTTTGCGTACATGTTTCTTAGACTATATAGAAGCAATATATACAATGATTTCAACCGTCTACCTGTTCCATTCATTGTTCTACTTGTCGAAAGTAACAAATAATATCCGTTAAAGTATTAACAATGGGGCTCGTAGTTCACTTAAACTTGAAGAACAAAAAATTGCCGAATTGTACGGTTTGGATGCTTTGCGTATATGTATTTTAGACTATATAGAAGCAATATATAAAATGATTTCAACAGGCTACCTGTCCCATTCATTGTTCTACTTGTCTAAATTTACAAATAATTTCCTTTAAAGGATTAACAATGGGGCTCGTAGTTCACTTAAACTTGAAGAACAAAAAATTGGCAAATTGTACTGTTTGGATGCTTTGCATATATGTTTCTTTGACTATATAGAAGCAATATATACAATGATTTCAACAGTCTACCTGTTCCATTCATTGTTCTACTTGTCGAAAGTTACAAATAATTTCCGATAAAGGATTAACAATGGGGCTCGTAGTTCACTTAAACCTGAAGAAAAAAAATTCGCGAATTGTACTGTTTGGATGCTTTGCATATATGTTTCTTAGACTATATAGAAGCAATATATAGAAAGATTTCAACCGTCTACCTGTTCTATTCATTGTTCTACTTGTAGAAATTTACAAATAAATTCCTTTAAAGTATTAACAATGGGGCTCGTTGTTCATTTAAACTTGAAGAACAATAAATTGGCGATTGGTACTGTTTGGATGCTTTGTGTACATGTTTCTTAGACTATATAGAAGCAATATATACAATTATTTCAACCGTCTACCTGTTCCATTCATTGTTCTACTTGTCGAAAGTAACAAATAATTTCCGTCAAAGTATTAACAATGGGGCTCGTAGTTCACTTAAACTTGAAGAACAATAAATTGGCGAATTGTACTGTTTGGATGCTTTGCATATATGTTTCATAGACTATATAGAAGGAATATATACAAAGATTTCAACCGTCTACCTGTTCCATTCATTGTTCTACTTGTCGAAAATTACAAATAATTTCCGATAAAGGATTAACCATTGGGGCTTATTGTTCACATAAACTTGAAGAACAAAAAATTGGCGAATGGTACTGTTTGGATGCTTTGCGTACATGTTTCTTAGACTATATAGAAGCAATATATACAATTATTTCAACCGTCTACCTGTTCCATTCATTGTTCTACTTGTCGAAAGTAACAAATAATTTCCGTTAAAGTATTAACAATGGGGCTCGTAGTTCACTTAAACTTGAAGAACAATAAATTGGCGAATTGTACTGTTTGGATGCTTTGCATATATGTTTCTGAGACTATATAGAAGCAATATATACAAAGATTTCAACCGTCTACCTGTTCCATTCATTGTTCTACTTGTCGATAATTACAAATAATTTCCGATAAAGGATTAACCATTGGGGCTCATTGTTCACTTAAACTTGAAGAACACAAAATTGGCGAATGGTACTGTTTGGATGCTTTACGTACATGTTTCTTAGACTATATAGAAGCAATATATACAATGATTTCAACCGTCTACCTGTTCTATTCATTGTTCTACTTGTCGAAAGTAACAAATAATTTCCGTTAAAGTATTAACAATGGGGCTCGTAGTTCACTTAAACTTGAAGAACAATAATTTCGCGAACTGTACTGTTTGGATGCTTTGCATATATGTTTCTTAGACTATATAGAAGCAATATATACAATGATTTCAACCGTCTACCTGTTCCATTCATTGTTCTACTTGTCGAAAGTAACAAATAATTTCCGTTACAGTATTAACAATGGGGCTCGTAGTTCACTTAAACTTGAAGAACAAAAAATTGGCGAATTGTACTGTTTGGATGCTTTGCATATATGGTTCTTAGACTATATAGAAGCAATATATAAAATGATTTCAACAGTCTACCTGTCCCATTCATTGTTCTACTTGTCTAACTTTACAAATAATTTCCTTTAAAGGATTAACAATGGGGCTCGTAGTTCACTTAAACTTGAAGAACAAAAAATTGGCAAATTGTACTGTTTGGATGCTTTGCATATATGTTTCTTTGACTATATAGAAGCAATATATACAATGATTTCAACAGTCTACCTGTTCCATTCATTGTTCTACTTGTCGAAATTTACAAATAAATTCCTTTAAAGGATTAACAATGGGGCTCGTTGTTCACTTAAACTTGAAGAACATTAAATTGGCGAATGTTACTGTTTAGATGCTTTGCATATAGGTTTCTTAGACTATATAGAAGCAATATATACAAAGATTTCAACAGTCTACCTGTTCCATTCATTGTTCTACTTGTCGAAATTTACAAATAATTTCCTTTAAAGGATTAACAATGGGGCTCATTGTTCACTTAAACTTGAAGAACAAAAAATTGGCGAATTGTACTGTTTGGATGCTTTGCATATATGTTTCGTAGACTATATAGAAGCAATATATACAAATATTTCAACCGTCTAACTGTTCCATTCATTGTTCTACTTGTCGAAAATTACAAACAATTTCCGATAAAGTATTAACCATTGGTGCTCATTGTTCACTTAAACTTGAAGAACAAAAAATTGGCGAATGGTACTGTTTGGATGCTTTGGATATATGTTTTTTAGACTATATGGAAGCAATATATTCAATGATTTCAACCGTCTACCTGTTCCATTCATTGTTCTACTTGTCGAAAGTAACAAATAATATCCGTTAAAGTATTAACAATGGGGCTCGTAGTTCACTTAAACTTGAAAAACAAAAAATTGCCGAATTGTACTGTTTGGATGCTTTGCATATATGTATTTTAGACTATATAGAAGCAATATATAAAATGATTTCAACAGTCTACCTGTCCCATTCATTGTTCTACTTGTCTAAATTTACAAATAATTTCCTTTAAAGGATTAACAATGGGGCTCGTAGTTCACTTAAACTTGAAGAACAAAAAATTGGCAAATTGTACTGTTTGGATGCTTTGCATATATGTTTCTTTGACTATATAGAAGCAATATATACAATGATTTCAACAGTCTACCTGTTCCATTCATTGTTCTACTTGTCGAAATTTACAAATAATTTCCTTTAAAGGATTAACAATAGGGTTCATTGTTCACTTAAACTTGAAGAACAAAAAATTGGCGAATGGGACTGTTTGGATGCTTTGGATATATGTTTTTTAGACTATATGGAAGCAATATATTCAAAGATTTCAACCGTCTACGTGTTCCAATCATTGTTCTACTTGTCGAAATTTACAAATAAATTCCTTTAAAGGATTAACAATGGGGATCGTTATTCACTTAAACTTGAAGAACATTAAATTGGCGAATGTTACTGTTTAGATGCTTTGCATATAGGTTTGTTAGACTATATAGAAGCAATACATACAAAGATTTCAACAGTCTACCTGTTCCATTCATTGTTCTACTTGTCGAAAATTACAAATAATTTCCGATAAAGGATTAACCATTGGGGCTTATTGTTCACTTAAACTTGAAGAACAAAAAATTGGCGAATGGTACTGTTTGGATGCTTTGCGTACATGTTTCTTAGACTATATAGAAGCAATATATACAATGATTTTAACCGTCTACCTGTTCCATTCATTGTTCTACTTGTCGAAAGTAACAAATAATTTCCGTCAAAGTATTAACAATGGGGCTCGTAGTTCACTTAAACTTGAAGAACAATAAATTGGCGAATTGTACTGTTTGGATGCTTTGCATATATGTTTCATAGACTATATAGAAGGAATATATACAAAGATTTCAACCGTCTACCTGTTCCATTCATTGTTCTACTTGTCGAAATTTACAAATAATTTCCTATAAACGATTAACAATGGGGCTCGTTGTTCACTTAAACTTGAAGAACAATAAATTGGCGAATTGTACTGTTTGGATGCTTTGCATATATGTTTCTTAGACTATATAGAAGCAATATATACAAAGATTTCAACCGTCTACCTTTTCCATTCATTGTTCTACTTGTCGAAAATTACAAATAATTTCCGATAAAGGATTAACCATTGGGGCTCATTGTTCACTTAAACTTGAAGAACAAAAAATTGGCGAATGGTACTGTTTGGATGCTTTGCGTACATGTTTCTTAGACTATATAGAAGCAATATATACAATGATTTCAACCGTCTACCTGTTCCATTCATTGTTCTACTTGTCGAAAGTAACAAATAATATCCGTTAAAGTATTAACAATGGGGCTCGTAGTTCACTTAAACTTGAAAAACAAAAAATTGCCGAATTGTACTGTTTGGATGCTTTGCATATATGTATTTTAGACTATATAGAAGCAATATATAAAATGATTTCAACAGTCTACCTGTCCCATTCATTGTTCTACTTGTCTAAATTTACAAATAATTTCCTTTAAAGGATTAACAATGGGGCTCGTAGTTCACTTAAACTTGAAGAACAAAAAATTGGCAAATTGTACTGTTTGGATGCTTTGCATATATGTTTCTTTGACTATATAGAAGCAATATATACAATGATTTCAACAGTCTGCCTGTTCCATTCATTGTTCTACTTGTCGAAATTTACAAATAATTTCCTTTAAAGGATTAACAATAGGGTTCATTGTTCACTTAAACTTGAAGAACAAAAAATTGGCGAATGGGACTGTTTGGATGCTTTGGATATATGTTTTTTAGACTATATAGAAGCAATATATAAAATGATTTCAACAGTCTACCTGTCCCATTCATTGTTCTACTTGTCTAAATTTACAAATAATTTCCTTTAAAGGATTAACAATGGGGCTCGTAGTTCACTTAAACTTGAAGAACAAAAAATTGGCAAATTGTACTGTTTGGATGCTTTGCATATATGTTTCTTTGACTATATAGAAGCAATATATACAATGATTTCAACAGTCTACCTGTTCCATTCATTGTTCTACTTGTCGAAATTTACAAATAAATTCCTTTAAAGGATTAACAATGGGGCTCGTTGTTCACTTAAACTTGAAGAACATTAAATTGGCGAATGTTACTGTTTAGATGCTTTGCATATAGGTTTCTTAGACTATATAGAAGCAATATATACAAAGATTTCAACAGTCTACCTGTTCCATTCATTGTTCTACTTGTCGAAATTTACAAATAATTTCCTTTAAAGGATTAACAATGGGGCTCATTGTTCACTTAAACTTGAAGAACAAAAAATTGGCGAATTGTACTGTTTGGATGCTTTGCATATATGTTTCGTAGACTATATAGAAGCAATATATACAAATATTTCAACCGTCTAACTGTTCCATTCATTGTTCTACTTGTCGAAAATTACAAATAATTTCCGATAAAGTATTAACCATTGGTGCTCATTGTTCACTTAAACTTGAAGAACAAAAAATTGGCGAATGGTACTGTTTGGATGCTTTGGATATATGTTTTTTAGACTATATGGAAGCAATATATTCAATGATTTCAACCGTCTACCTGTTCCATTCATTGTTCTACTTGTCGAAAGTAACAAATAATATCCGTTAAAGTATTAACAATGGGGCTCGTAGTTCACTTAAACTTGAAAAACAAAAAATTGCCGAATTGTACTGTTTGGATGCTTTGCATATATGTATTTTAGACTATATAGAAGCAATATATAAAATGATTTCAACAGTCTACCTGTCCCATTCATTGTTCTACTTGTCTAAATTTACAAATAATTTCCTTTAAAGGATTAACAATGGGGCTCGTAGTTCACTTAAACTTGAAGAACAAAAAATTGGCAAATTGTACTGTTTGGATGCTTTGCATATATGTTTCTTTGACTATATAGAAGCAATATATACAATGATTTCAACAGTCTACCTGTTCCATTCATTGTTCTACTTGTCGAAATTTACAAATAATTTCCTTTAAAGGATTAACAATAGGGTTCATTGTTCACTTAAACTTGAAGAACAAAAAATTGGCGAATGGGACTGTTTGGATGCTTTGGATATATGTTTTTTAGACTATATGGAAGCAATATATTCAAAGATTTCAACCGTCTACGTGTTCCAATCATTGTTCTACTTGTCGAAATTTACAAATAAATTCCTTTAAAGGATTAACAATGGGGATCGTTATTCACTTAAACTTGAAGAACATTAAATTGGCGAATGTTACTGTTTAGATGCTTTGCATATAGGTTTGTTAGACTATATAGAAGCAATACATACAAAGATTTCAACAGTCTACCTGTTCCATTCATTGTTCTACTTGTCGAAAATTACAAATAATTTCCGATAAAGGATTAACCATTGGGGCTTATTGTTCACTTAAACTTGAAGAACAAAAAATTGGCGAATGGTACTGTTTGGATGCTTTGCGTACATGTTTCTTAGACTATATAGAAGCAATATATACAATGATTTTAACCGTCTACCTGTTCCATTCATTGTTCTACTTGTCGAAAGTAACAAATAATTTCCGTCAAAGTATTAACAATGGGGCTCGTAGTTCACTTAAACTTGAAGAACAATAAATTGGCGAATTGTACTGTTTGGATGCTTTGCATATATGTTTCATAGACTATATAGAAGGAATATATACAAAGATTTCAACCGTCTACCTGTTCCATTCATTGTTCTACTTGTCGAAATTTACAAATAATTTCCTATAAACGATTAACAATGGGGCTCGTTGTTCACTTAAACTTGAAGAACAATAAATTGGCGAATTGTACTGTTTGGATGCTTTGCATATATGTTTCTTAGACTATATAGAAGCAATATATACAAAGATTTCAACCGTCTACCTTTTCCATTCATTGTTCTACTTGTCGAAAATTACAAATAATTTACGATAAAGGATTAACCATTGGGGCTCATTGTTCACTTAAACTTGAAGAACAAAAAATTGGCGAATGGTACTGTTTGGATGCTTTGCGTACATGTTTCTTAGACTATATAGAAGCAATATATACAATGATTTCAACCGTCTACCTGTTCCATTCATTGTTCTACTTGTCGAAAGTAACAAATAATATCCGTTAAAGTATTAACAATGGGGCTCGTAGTTCACTTAAACTTGAAAAACAAAAAATTGCCGAATTGTACTGTTTGGATGCTTTGCATATATGTATTTTAGACTATATAGAAGCAATATATAAAATGATTTCAACAGTCTACCTGTCCCATTCATTGTTCTACTTGTCTAAATTTACAAATAATTTCCTTTAAAGGATTAACAATGGGGCTCGTAGTTCACTTAAACTTGAAGAACAAAAAATTGGCAAATTGTACTGTTTGGATGCTTTGCATATATGTTTCTTTGACTATATAGAAGCAATATATACAATGATTTCAACAGTCTACCTGTTCCATTCATTGTTCTACTTGTCGAAATTTACAAATAATTTCCTTTAAAGGATTAACAATAGGGTTCATTGTTCACTTAAACTTGAAGAACAAAAAATTGGCGAATGGGACTGTTTGGATGCTTTGGATATATGTTTTTTAGACTATATGGAAGCAATATATTCAAAGATTTCAACCGTCTACGTGTTCCAATCATTGTTCTACTTGTCGAAAGTTACAAATAATTTCCGATAAAGTATTAACCATTGGTGCTCATTGTTCACTTAAACTTGAAGAACAAAAAATTGGCGAATGGTACTGTTTGGATGCTTTGGATATATGTTTTTTAGACTATATGGAAGCAATATATTCAATGATTTCAACCGTCTACCTGTTCCATTCATTGTTCTACTTGTCGAAAGTAACAAATAATATCCGTTAAAGTATTAACAATGGGGCTCGTAGTTCACTTAAACTTGAAAAACAAAAAATTGCCGAATTGTACTGTTTGGATGCTTTGCATATATGTATTTTAGACTATATAGAAGCAATATATAAAATGATTTCAACAGTCTACCTGTCCCATTCATTGTTCTACTTGTCTAAATTTACAAATAATTTCCTTTAAAGGATTAACAATGGGGCTCGTAGTTCACTTAAACTTGAAGAACAAAAAATTGGCAAATTGTACTGTTTGGATGCTTTGCATATATGTTTCTTTGACTATATAGAAGCAATATATACAATGATTTCAACAGTCTACCTGTTCCATTCATTGTTCTACTTGTCGAAATTTACAAATAATTTCCTTTAAAGGATTAACAATAGGGTTCATTGTTCACTTAAACTTGAAGAACAAAAAATTGGCGAATGGGACTGTTTGGATGCTTTGGATATATGTTTTTTAGACTATATGGAAGCAATATATTCAAAGATTTCAACCGTCTACGTGTTCCAATCATTGTTCTACTTGTCGAAATTTACAAATAAATTCCTTTAAAGGATTAACAATGGGGATCGTTATTCACTTAAACTTGAAGAACATTAAATTGGCGAATGTTACTGTTTAGATGCTTTGCATATAGGTTTGTTAGACTATATAGAAGCAATACATACAAAGATTTCAACAGTCTACCTGTTCCATTCATTGTTCTACTTGTCGAAAATTACAAATAATTTCCGATAAAGGATTAACCATTGGGGCTTATTGTTCACTTAAACTTGAAGAACAAAAAATTGGCGAATGGTACTGTTTGGATGCTTTGCGTACATGTTTCTTAGACTATATAGAAGCAATATATACAATGATTTTAACCGTCTACCTGTTCCATTCATTGTTCTACTTGTCGAAAGTAACAAATAATTTCCGTCAAAGTATTAACAATGGGGCTCGTAGTTCACTTAAACTTGAAGAACAAAAAATTGGCAAATTGTACTGTTTGGATGCTTTGCATATATGTTTCTTTGACTATATAGAAGCAATATATACAATGATTTCAACAGTCTACCTGTTCCATTCATTGTTCTACTTGTCGAAATTTACAAATAATTTCCTTTAAAGGATTAACAATAGGGTTCATTGTTCACTTAAACTTGAAGAACAAAAAATTGGCGAATGGGACTGTTTGGATGCTTTGGATATATGTTTTTTAGACTATATGGAAGCAATATATTCAAAGATTTCAACCGTCTACGTGTTCCAATCATTGTTCTACTTGTCGAAAGTTACAAATAATTTCCGATAAAGTATTAACCATTGGTGCTCATTGTTCACTTAAACTTGAAGAACAAAAAATTGGCGAATGGTACTGTTTGGATGCTTTGGATATATGTTTTTTAGACTATATGGAAGCAATATATTCAATGATTTCAACCGTCTACCTGTTCCATTCATTGTTCTACTTGTCGAAAGTAACAAATAATATCCGTTAAAGTATTAACAATGGGGCTCGTAGTTCACTTAAACTTGAAAAACAAAAAATTGCCGAATTGTACTGTTTGGATGCTTTGCATATATGTATTTTAGACTATATAGAAGCAATATATAAAATGATTTCAACAGTCTACCTGTCCCATTCATTGTTCTACTTGTCTAAATTTACAAATAATTTCCTTTAAAGGATTAACAATGGGGCTCGTAGTTCACTTAAACTTGAAGAACAAAAAATTGGCAAATTGTACTGTTTGGATGCTTTGCATATATGTTTCTTTGACTATATAGAAGCAATATATACAATGATTTCAACAGTCTACCTGTTCCATTCATTGTTCTACTTGTCGAAATTTACAAATAATTTCCTTTAAAGGATTAACAATAGGGTTCATTGTTCACTTAAACTTGAAGAACAAAAAATTGGCGAATGGGACTGTTTGGATGCTTTGGATATATGTTTTTTAGACTATATGGAAGCAATATATTCAAAGATTTCAACCGTCTACGTGTTCCAATCATTGTTCTACTTGTCGAAATTTACAAATAAATTCCTTTAAAGGATTAACAATGGGGATCGTTATTCACTTAAACTTGAAGAACATTAAATTGGCGAATGTTACTGTTTAGATGCTTTGCATATAGGTTTGTTAGACTATATAGAAGCAATACATACAAAGATTTCAACAGTCTACCTGTTCCATTCATTGTTCTACTTGTCGAAAATTACAAATAATTTCCGATAAAGGATTAACCATTGGGGCTTATTGTTCACTTAAACTTGAAGAACAAAAAATTGGCGAATGGTACTGTTTGGATGCTTTGCGTACATGTTTCTTAGACTATATAGAAGCAATATATACAATGATTTTAACCGTCTACCTGTTCCATTCATTGTTCTACTTGTCGAAAGTAACAAATAATTTCCGTCAAAGTATTAACAATGGGGCTCGTAGTTCACTTAAACTTGAAGAACAATAAATTGGCGAATTGTACTGTTTGGATGCTTTGCATATATGTTTCATAGACTATATAGAAGGAATATATACAAAGATTTCAACCGTCTACCTGTTCCATTCATTGTTCTACTTGTCGAAATTTACAAATAATTTCCTATAAACGATTAACAATGGGGCTCGTTGTTCACTTAAACTTGAAGAACAATAAATTGGCGAATTGTACTGTTTGGATGCTTTGCATATATGTTTCTTAGACTATATAGAAGCAATATATACAAAGATTTCAACCGTCTACCTTTTCCATTCATTGTTCTACTTGTCGAAAATTACAAATAATTTACGATAAAGGATTAACCATTGGGGCTCATTGTTCACTTAAACTTGAAGAACAAAAAATTGGCGAATGGTACTGTTTGGATGCTTTGCGTACATGTTTCTTAGACTATATAGAAGCAATATATACAATGATTTCAACCGTCTACCTGTTCCATTCATTGTTCTACTTGTCGAAAATTACAAATAATTTCCGATAAAGTATTAACCATTGGTGCTCATTGTTCACTTAAACTTGAAGAACAAAAAATTGGCGAATGGTACTGTTTGGATGCTTTGCATATATGTTTCTTAGACTATATAGAAGCAATATATACAAAGATTTCAACCGTCTACCTGTTCCATTCATTGTTCTACTTGTCGAAAGTTACAAATAATTTCCGTTAAGGGATTAACAATGGGGATCGTAGTTTACTTAAACTTGAAGAACAAGAAATTGGCGAATTGTACTGTTTGGATGCTTTGCATATATGTTTCTTAGACTATATAGAAGCAATATATACAATGATTTCAACCGTCTACCTATTCCATTCATTGTTCCCCCTCAGGGGCCTGTCTATCGCGTTGCGAAGGCAGGCACGGGTATTGACACACCCGGGGTTACCCGAGTCCGTGTACCTCACCAAGGTTGATTGGTAGTAGTGCCGGATGTCCGAGACTACCCCCTCACCAAGGGGTAAGTTGGTACCACGGGGACCAGGTTGAGCCCCAGGGCAGATTCTTCGCCCTGACCTGGTCATTAGGGTTGGCCTCGTGGGGGCATGTAGTAACCCCAAATCGCAGGGGGAGAGGTGGCTACCTCGGCGGGTGAGCTGCGCTAATTCAGCTCGGGCACTGACACTGCAGAGCCAGTAGAGATTTAGAAAGGTCTCGCCTCCACTAGTAGGTAACTAGTAGCATGTGCTTGTTAATGCACATGTGCGTTGATTGGGCGTATCTCAATCCCGCGCCCATGGGGACCGTGTGGGTGTGCTTCATAGCTGGTACTGCACGTTAAAGAAAGATCAAAGGTCCATTCATTGTTCTACTTGTCGAAAGTTACAAATAATTTCCGTTAAAGTATTAACAATGGGGCTCGCAGTTCACTTAAACTTGAAGAACAAAAAATTGGCGAATTGTACTGTTTGGATGCTTTGCGTATATGTTTTTTAGACTATACAGGGTGGGGCAATAACTATTAGCACCTCAGATATCTTCGAAACTATAAGTTTCACAGAAATATTTGCTGAAATAAAATTGCAGAGTACGAAGGGGCCCATCCAGTGGCGATAATAGTTTTTTTTCAGGTGGAGGTACTTCGGACATTTGAAGGTCACCTCCATTTTTTTAAATGGATCGGTATATTTTTACTTCCGTATCATGATAGAGGATATTAAAACGAGTTCAACGACCTATTACACAAGGTCATTGCCGTAACTGATTTCATTTGCTGTTTTCCCGAGATCGGTCGGGCTGCAAAGGTCCCATCGTAACGGCGACGGGCCGACGTGTCGCCAAGCTCAAGCGCCTCTTGTCGAAAATGTAAGTTACGTGGCGACGCGTTATCGCGTTTTCGATGCGACGTGCTCGTTGTACGTCGCTGCCACATCCTGCAAACTTATTAAAGAGTCCTTCAAGCAGTGTTTAGTCTCAGTGAAGTAAACGGTAAGTATTACGCCTTCTTCTACTGCTTACAATACGTATGTTTCATTTACTACCAAAACCTAAGTATTATCGCCTTTCTCTACTTTCTATGACCGTGAATGACCTTGTATAATAGGTCGTTGAACTCGTTTTAATATCATCTATCATGATACGGAAGCAAAAATATACCGGTATATTTAAAAAAAGGGAGGTGACCTTCAAATGTCCGAAGTACCTCCACCTGAAAACAAACTATTATCGCCACCGAATGGGCCCCTTCGTACACTGCAATTTTATTTCAGCAAATATTTCTGTGAAACTTATAGTTTCGAAGATATCTGAGGTGCTAATAGTTATTGCCCCGCCCTGTATATTGCTTCTGTATAGTCTAAGAAACATATATGCAAAGCATCCAAACAGTACCATTCGCCAATTTTTTCTTCTTCAAGTTTAAGTGAACTCCGGGCCCCATTGTTAATCCTTTACAGGAATTTATTTGTAAATTTCTACAAGTAGAACAATGATTGGAACACGTAGACGGTTGAAATATTATTATATATTGCTTCCATATAGTCTAAAAAACATATATGCAAAGCATCCAAACAGTACCATTCGCCAATTTTTTCTTCTTCAAGTTTAAGTGAACAATGAGCCCCATTGTTAATCCTTTATCGGAAATTATTTGTAACTTTCGACAAGTAGAACAATGATTGGAACACGTAGACGGTTGAAATATTATTATATATTGCTTCCATATAGTCTAAGAAACATATATGCAAAGCATCCAAACAGTACCATTCGCCAATTTTTTCTTCTTCAAGTTTAAGTGAACAATGAGCCCCATTGTTAATCCTTTATCGGAAATTATTTGTAACTTTCGACAAGTAGAACAATGAATGGAACAGGTAGACGGTTGAAATCTTTGAATATATTGCTTCTATATAGTCTAAGAAACATATATGCAAATCATCCAAACAGTACCATTCGCCAATTTTTTGTTCTTCAAGTTTAAGTGTACAATGAGCCCCATTGTTAATCCTTTAACGGAAATTAATTGTAAATTTCTACAAGTAGAACAATGATTGGAACACGTAGACGGTTGAAATCTTTGTAGATATTGCTTCTATATAGTCTAAGAAACATATGTGCAAAGCATCCAAACAGTACCATTCGCCAATTTTTTGTTCTTCAAGTTTAAGTGAACAACGAGCCCCATTGATAATCATGAAACGGAAATTATTTGTAACTTTCGACAAGTAGAACAATGAATGGAACTCGTGGACGGTTGAAATCTTTGTATATATTGCTTCTATATAGTCTAAGAAACATATATGCAAAGCATCCAAACAGTACAATTCGCCAATTTTTTGTTCTTCAAGTTTAAGTGAACAATGATCCCCAATGGTTAATCCTTTATCGGAAATTATATGTAACTTTCGACAAGTAGAACAATGAATGGAACAGGTAGACGGTTGAGATCATTGTATATATTGCTTCTATATAGTCTAAGAAACATATATGCAAAGCATCCAAACAGTACCATGTGCCAATTTTTTGTTCTTCAAGTTTAAGTGAACTACGAACCCCATTGTTACTCGTTTAAAGGAAATTATTTGTAACTTTCGACAAGTAGAACAATGAATGGAACAGGTAGACGGTTGAAATCTTTGTATATATTGCTTCTATATAGTCTAAGAAACATATATGCAAAGCATCCAAACAGTAAAATTCGCCAATTTTTTGTTCTTCAAGTTTAAGTGAACTACGAGCACCATTGTTAATCCTTTAAAGGAAATTATTTGTAAATTTCGAAAAGTAGAACAATGATTGGAACACGTAGACGGTTGAAATCTTTGTATATATTGCTTCCATATAGTCTAAGAAACATGTACGCAAAGCATCCAAACAGTACCATTCGCCAATTTTTTGTTCTTCAAGTTTAAGTGAACAATGAGCCCCATTGTTAATCCTTTATCGGAAATTATTTGTAATTTTCGACAAGTAGAACAATGAATGGAACAGGTAGACGGTTGAAATCATTGTATATATTGCTTCTATATAGTCTAAGAAACATATCTGCATATCATCGAAACAGTACAATTCGCCAATTAATTGTTCTTCAAGTTTAAGTGAACAACGAGCCCCATTGTTAATCCTTTATCGGAAATTATTTGTAAATTTCGACAAGTAGAACAATGATTGGAACACGTAGACGGTTGAAATCTTTGTATATAGTGCTTCTATATAGTCTAAGAAACATATCTGCATATCATCCAAACAGTACAATTCGCCAATTAATTGTTCTTCAAGTTTAAGTGAACAACGAGTCCCATTGTTAATCCTTTATCGGAAATTATTTGTAAATTTCGACAAGGAGAACAATGATTGGAACACGTAGACGGTTGAAATCTTTGTATATATTACTTCCATACAGTCTAAGAAACACGTACGCAAAGCATCCAAACAGTACAATTCGCCAAGTATTTGTTCTTCAAGTTTAAGTGAACAACGAGGCCCATTGATAATCATGAAAAGGAAATTATTTGTAACTTTCGACAAGTAGAACAATGAATGGAACAGGTAGACGGTTGAAATCTTTGTATATATTGCTTCTATATAGTCTAAGAAACATGTACGCAAAGCATACCAAACAATACCATTCGCCAATTTTTTGTTCTTCAAGTTTAAGTGAACTACGAGCCCCATTGATAATCATGAAACGGAAATTATTTGTAACTTTCTACAAGTAGAACAATGAATGGAACAGGTAGGCGGTTGAAATCATTGTATATATTGCTTCTACATAGACTAAGAAACATATATGCAAAGCATCCAAACAGTACCATTCGCCAATTTTTTGTTCTTCAAGTTTAAGTGAACTTCGAGCCCCATTGTTACTCCTTTAAAGGAAATTATTTGTAACTTTCGACAAGTAGAACAATGAATGGAACTGGTAGACGGTTGAAATCTTTGTAAATGTTGCTTCTATATAGTCTAAGAAACATATATGCAAAGCATCCAAACAGTACAATTCGCCAATTTTTTGTTCTTCAAGTTTAAGTAAACTACGATACCCATTGTTAATCCCTTAACGGAAATTATTTGTAACTTTCGACAAGTAGAACAATGAATGGAACAGGTAGACGGTTGAAATCTTTGTATATATTGCTTCTATATAGTCTAAGAAACATATATGCAAAGCATCCAAACAGTAAAATTCGCCAATTTTTTGTTCTTCAAGTTTAAGTGAACTACGAGCACCATTGTTAATCCTTTAAAGGAAATTATTTGTAAATTTCGAAAAGTAGAACAATGATTGGAACACGTAGACGGTTGAAATCTTTGTATATATTGCTTCCATATAGTCTAAGAAACATGTACGCAAAGCATCCAAACAGTACCATTCGCCAATTTTTTGTTCTTCAAGTTTAAGTGAACAATGAGCCCCATTGTTAATCCTTTATCGGAAATTATTTGTAATTTTCGACAAGTAGAACAATGAATGGAACAGGTAGACGGTTGAAATCATTGTATATATTGCTTCTATATAGTCTAAGAAACATATCTGCATATCATCCAAACAGTACAATTCGCCAATTAATTGTTCTTCAAGTTTAAGTGAACAACGAGCCCCATTGTTAATCCTTTATCGGAAATTATTTGTAAATTTCGACAAGTAGAACAATGATTGGAACACGTAGACGGTTGAAATCTTTGTATATAGTGCTTCTATATAGTCTAAGAAACATATCTGCATATCATCCAAACAGTACAATTCGCCAATTAATTGTTCTTCAAGTTTAAGTGAACAACGAGTCCCATTGTTAATCCTTTATCGGAAATTATTTGTAAATTTCGACAAGTAGAACAATGATTGGAACACGTAGACGGTTGAAATCTTTGTATATATTACTTCCATACAGTCTAAGAAACACGTACGCAAAGCATCCAAACAGTACAATTCGCCAAGTATTTGTTCTTCAAGTTTAAGTGAACAACGAGGCCCATTGATAATCATGAAAAGGAAATTATTTGTAACTTTCGACAAGTAGAACAATGAATGGAACAGGTAGACGGTTGAAATCTTTGTATATATTGCTTCTATATAGTCTAAGAAACATGTACGCAAAGCATACCAAACAATACCATTCGCCAATTTTTTGTTCTTCAAGTTTAAGTGAACTACGAGCCCCATTGATAATCATGAAAGGGAAATTATTTGTAACTTTCTACAAGTAGAACAATGAATGGAACAGGTAGGCGGTTGAAATCATTGTATATATTGCTTCTACATAGACTAAGAAACATATATGCAAAGCATCCAAACAGTACCATTCGCCAATTTTTTGTTCTTCAAGTTTAAGTGAACTTCGAGCCCCATTGTTACTCCTTTAAAGGAAATTATTTGTAACTTTCGACAAGTAGAACAATGAATGGAACTGGTAGACGGTTGAAATCTTTGTAAATGTTGCTTCTATATAGTCTAAGAAACATATATGCAAAGCATCCAAACAGTACAATTCGCCAATTTTTTGTTCTTCAAGTTTAAGTGAACAATGAGCCCCAATGGTTAATCCTTTATCGGAAATTATTTGTAATTTTCGACAAGTCGAACAATGAATGGAACAGGTAGACGGTTGAAATATTTGTATATATTGCTTCTATATAATATAAGAAACATATATTCAAAGCATCCAAACAGTACCATTCGCCAATTTTTTGTTCTTCAAGTTTAAGTGAACTACGAGCCCCATTGTTAATCCTTTAAAGGAAATTATTTGTAAATTTCGGCAAGTAGAACAATGAATGGAATAGGTAGACGGTTTAAATCATTGTATATATTGCTTCTATATAGTCCAAGAAACATATATGCAAAGCATCCAAACAGTACCATTCGCCAATTTTTTGGTCTTCAAGTTTAAGTGAACAATGAGCCCCAATGGTTAACCCTTTATCGGAAATTATTTGTAATTTTCGACAAGTCGAACAATGAATGGAACAGGTAGACGGTTGAAATCTTTGTATATATTGCTTCCATATAGTCTAAGAAACATGTACGCAAAGCATCCAAACAGTACAATTCGCCAATTTTTTGTTCTTCAAGTTTAAGTAAACTACGATACCCATTGTTAATCCCTTAACGGGAATTATTTGTAACTTTCGACAAGTAGAACAATGAATGGAACAGGTAGACGCTTGAAATCATTGTATATTGCTTCTTTATAGTCTGAGAAACATATCTGCAAATTATCCAAACAGTACAATTCGCCAATTATTTGATCTGCAAGTTTAAGTGAACTACGAGCCCCATTGTTAATACTTTAACGGAAATTATTTGTAACTTGCGACAAGTAGAACAATGAATGGAACAGGTAGACGGTTGAAATCTATGTATATATTGCTTCTATATAGTCTAAGAAACATATATGCAAAGCATCTAAACAGTAACAATCGCCAATTTTTTGATCTTCAAGTTTAAGTGAACTACGTGCCCCATTGATAATCATGAAACGGAAATTATTTGTAACTTTCTACAAGTAGAACAATGAATGGAACAGGTAGACGGTTGAAATCATTGTATATATTGCTTCTACATAGACTAAGAAACATATATGCAAAGCATCCAAACAGTACAATTCGCCAATTTTTTGTTCTTCAAGTTTAAGTAAACTACGATCCCCATTGTTAATCCCTTAACGGATATTATTTGTAACTTTCGACAAGTAGAACAATGAATGAAACAGGTAGACGGTTGAAATCATTGTATATATTGCTTCTATATAGTCTAAGAAACATATATGCAAGGCATCCAAACAGTACAATTCGACAATTTTTTGTTCTTCAAGTTTAGTGAACAATGAGCCCCAATGTTTAATCCTTTATCGGAAATTATTTGTAACTTTCGACAAGTAGAACAATGAATGGAACAGTTAGACGGTTGAAATCTTTGTATATATTGCTTCTATATAGTCTAAGAAACATATATGCAAAGCATCCAAACAGTACCATTCGCCAATTTTTTGTTCTTCAAGTTTAAGTGAACAACGAGCCCCATTGATAATCATGAAACGGAAATTATTTGTAACTTTCTACAAGTAGAACTATGAATAGAACAGGTAGGCGGTTGAAATCTTTCTATATATTGCTTCTGTATAGTCTAAGAACCATATATGCAAAGCATCCAAACAGTACCATTCGCCAATTTTTTGTTGTTCAAGTTTAAGTGAACTACGAGCCCCATTGTTACTACTTTAAAGTAAATTATTTGTAAATTTCGACAAGTAGAACAATGAATGGAACAGGTAGACGGTTGAAATCTTTGTATATATTGCTTCTATATAGTATAAGAAACATATATGCAAAGCATCCAAACAGTACAATTCGCCAATTTTTTGTTCTTCAAGTTTAAGTGAACAATGAGCCACAATGGTTAATCCGTTATCGGAAATTATTTGTAACTTTCGACAAGTAGAACAATGAATGGAACAGGTAGACGGTTGAAATCTTTGTATATATTGCTTCTATATAGTCTAAGAAACATATATGCAAAGCATCCAAACAGTACCATTCGCCAATTTTTTGTTCTTCAAGTTTAAGTGAACAATGAGCCCCATTGTTAATCCTTTATCGGAAATTATTTGTAACTTTCGACAAGTAGATCAATGAATGGAACAGGTAGACGGTTGAAATATTTGTATATATTGCTTCTATATAGTCTAAGAAACATATATGCAAATCATCCAAACAGTACAATTCGCCAATTATTTGATCTTCAAGTTTAAGTGAACTACGAGCCCCATTGTTAATACTTTAACGGAAATTATTTGTAAATTTCGACAAGTAGAACAATGAATGGAACAGGTAGACGGTTGAAATATTTGTATATATTGCTTCTATATAATATAAGAAACATATATTCAAAGCATCCAAAGAGTACCATTCGCCAATTTTTTGTTCTTCAAGTTTAAGTGAACTACGAGCCCCATTGTTAATCCTTTAAAGGAAATTATTTGTAAATTTCGACAAGTGGAACAATGAATGGATCATGTAGACGGTTGAAATCAATGTATATATTGCTTCTATATAGTCTAAGATACATATATGCAAAGCATCCAAACAGTACAATTCGCCAATTTTTTGTTCTTCAAGTTTAAGTGAACAATGAGCCCCAATGGTTAATCATTTATCGGAAATTATTTGTAATTTTCGACAAGTCGAACAATGAATGGCACAGGTAGACGGTTGAAATATTTGTATATATTGCTTCTATATAATATAAGAAACATATATTCAAAGCATCCAAAGAGTACCATTCGCCAATTTTTTGTTCTTCAAGTTTAAGTGAACTACGAGCCCCATTGTTAATCCTTTAAAGGAAATTATTTGTAACTTTCGACAAGTAGATCAATGAATGGAACAGGTAGCCGGTTGAAATCAATGTATATATTGCTTCTATATAGTCTAAGAAACATATATGCAAAGTATCCAAACAGTACCATTTGCCAATTTTTTGTTCTTCAAGTTTAAGTGAACAATGAGCCCCAATGGTTAATCCTTTATCGGAAATTATTTGTAAATTTCGACAAGTGGAACAATGAATGGATCATGTAGACGGTTGAAATCAATGTATATATTGCTTCTATATAGTCTAAGATACATATATGCAAAGCATCCAAACAGTATCATTCGCCAATTTTTTGTTCTTCAAGTTTAAGTGAACAATGAGCCCCAATGGTTAATCCTTTATCGGAAATTATTTGTAATTTTCGACAAGTCGAACAATGAATGGAACAGGTAGACGGTTGAAATATTTGTATATATTGCTTCTATATAATATAAGAAACATATATTCAAAGCATCCAAACAGTACCATTCGCCAATTTTTTGTTCTTCAAGTTTAAGTGAACTACGAGCCCCATTGTTAATCCTTTAAAGGAAATTATTTGTAAATTTCGGCAAGTAGAACAATGAATGGAATAGGTAGACGGTTTAAATCATTGTATATATTGCTTCTATATAGTCCAAGAAACATATATGCAAAGCATCCAAACAGTACCATTCGCCAATTTTTTGGTCTTCAAGTTTAAGTGAACAATGAGCCCCAATGGTTAACCCTTTATCGGAAATTATTTGTAATTTTCGACAAGTCGAACAATGAATGGAACAGGTAGACGGTTGAAATCTTTGTATATATTGCTTCCATATAGTCTAAGAAACATGTACGCAAAGCATCCAAACAGTACAATTCGCCAATTTTTTGTTCTTCAAGTTTAAGTGAACTACGATCCCCATTGTTAATCCCTTAACGGAAATTATTTGTAACTTTCGACAAGTAGAACAGTGAATGGAACAGGTAGACGGTTGAAATCTTTGTATATATTGCTTCCATATAGTCTAAGAAACATGTACGCAAAGCATCCAAACAGTACAATTCGCCAATTTTTTGTTCTTCAAGTTTAAGTGAACTACGATCCCCATTGTTAATCCCTTAACGGAAATTATTTGTAACTTTCGACAAGTAGAACAGTGAATGGAACAGGTAGACGGTTGAAATCTTTGTATATATTGCTTCTATATAGTATAAGAAACATATATGCAAAGCATCCAAACAGTACAATTCGCCAATTTTTTGTTCTTCAAGTTTAAGTGAACAATGAGCCCCAATGGTTAATCCTTTATCGGAAATTATTTGTAAATTTCGACAAGTAGAACAATGAATGGAACAGGTAGACTGTTGAAATCATTGTATATATTGCTTCTATATAGTCCCAGAAACATATATGCAAAGCGTCCAAACAGTACAATTCGCCAATTTTTTGTTCTTCAAGTTTAAGTGAACAATGAGCCCCAATGGTTAATCCGTTATCGGAAATTATTTGTAACTTTCGACAAGTAGAACAATGAATGGAACAGGTAGACTGTTGAAATCATTGTATATATTGCTTCTATATAGTCCCAGAAACATATATGCAAAGCGTCCAAACAGTACAATTCGCCAATTCTTTGTTCTTCAAGTTTAAGTCAACAATGAGCCCCATTGTTAATCCTTTAAAGGAAATTATTTGTAAATTTCGGCAAGTAGAACAATGAATGGAATAGGTAGACGGTTGAAATCATTGTATATATTGCTTCTATATAGTCTAAGAAACATATATGCAAAGTATCCAAACAGTACCATTTGCCAATTTTTTGTTCTTCAAGTTTAAGTGAACTACGAGCCCCATTGTTAATCCTTTAAAGGAAATTATTTGTAATTTCCGACAAGTAGAACAATGAATGGAACAGTTAGACGGTTGAAATCTTTGTATATATTGCTTCCATATAGTCTAAGAAACATGTACGCAAAGCATACAAACAGTACCATTCGCCAATTTTTTGTTCTTCAAGTTTAAGTGAACTACGAGCCCCATTGTTAATCCATTAACGGAAATTAATTGTAACTTTCTACAAGTAGAACAATGATTGGAACACGTAGACGGTTGAAATCTTTGTATATATTGCTTCCATATAGTCTAAGAAACATGTACGCAAAGCATCCAAACAGTACCATTCGCCAATTTTTTGGTCTTCAAGTTTAAGTGAACTACGAGCCCCATTGTTAATCCTTTAACGGAAATTAATTGTAACTTTCTACAAGTAGAACAATGATTGGAACACGTAGACGGTTGAAATCATTGTATATATTGCTTCTATATAATATAAGAAACATATATTCAAAGCATCCAAACAGTACCATTCGCCAATTTTTTGGTCTTCAACTTTAAGTGAACAATGAGCCCCAATCGTTAATCCTTTATCGGAAATTATTTGTAATTTTCGACAAGTAGAACAATGAATGGAACAGGTAGACGGTTGAAATGTTTGTATATATTGCTTCTATATAGTCTAAGAAACATATATGCAAAGCATCCAAACAGTACCATTCGCCAATTTTTTGTTCTTCAAGTTTAAGTGAACTACGAGCCCCATTGTTAATCCCTTAATGGAAATTAATTGTAACTTTCTACAAGTAGAACAATGATTGGAACACGTAGACGGTTGAAATCTTTGTATATATTGCTTCCATATAGTCTAAGAAACATGTACGCAAAGCATCCAAACAGTACAATTCGCCAATTTTTTGTTCTTCAAGTTTAAGTGAACTACGATCCCCATTGTTAATCCCTTAACGGAAATTATTTGTAACTTTCGACAAGTAGAACAGTGAATGGAACAGGTAGACGGTTGAAATCTTTGTATATATTGCTTCCATGTAGTCTAAGAAACAGGTACGCAAAGCATCCAAACAGTACAATTCGCCAATTTTTTGTTCTTCAAGTTTAAGTGAACTACGATCCCCATTGTTAATCCCTTAACGGAAATTATTTGTAACTTTCGACAAGTAGAACAGTGAATGGAACAGGTAGACGGTTGAAATCTTTGTATATATTGCTTCTATATAGTATAAGAAACATATATGCAAAGCATCCAAACAGTACAATTCGCCAATTTTTTGTTCTTGAAGTTTAAGTGAACAATGAGCCCCAATGGTTAATCCTTTATCGGAAATTATTTGTAAATTTCGACAAGTAGAACAATGAATGGAACAGGTAGCCGGTTGAAATCAATGTATATATTGCTTCTATATAGTCTAAGAAACATATATGCAAAGCATCCAAACAGTACCATTCGCCAATTTTTTGTTCTTCAAGTTTAAGTGAACAATGAGCCCCAATGGTTAATCCTTTATCGGAAATTATTTGTAATTTTCGACAAGTAGAACAATGAATGGAACAGGTAGACGGTTGAAATCATTGTATATATTGCTTCTATATAGTCTAAGAAACATATATGCAAAGCATCCAAACAGTACAATTCGCCAATTTTTTGTTCTTCAAGTTTAAGTCAACTACGATCCCCATTGTTAATCCCTTAACGGAAATTATTTGTAACTCTCGACAAGTAGAACAATGAATGGAACAGGTAGACGGTTGAAATCATTGTATATATTGCTTCTATATAGTCTAAGAAACATATATGCAAAGCATCCAAACAGTACAATTCGACAATTTTTTGTTCTTCAAGTTTAGTGAACAATGAGCCCCAATGGTTAATCCATTATCGGAAATTATTTGTAACTTTCGACAAGTAGAACAGTGAATGGAACAGGTAGACGGTTGAAATCATTGTATATATTGCATCTATATAATCTAAAAAACATATAAGCAAAGCATCCAAACAGTACAATTCGCCAATTTTTTGTTCTTCAAGTTTAAGTGAACAATGAGCCCCAATGGTTAATCCTTTATGGGTAATTATTTGTAGCTTTCGACAAGTAGAACAATGAATGGAACAGGTAGGCGGTTGAAATCTTTGTATATATTGCTTCTATAAAGTCTAAGAAACATATATGCAAATCATCCAAACAGTACAATTCGCTAATTATTTGATCTTCAAGTTTAAGTGAACTACGAGCCCCATTGTTAATACTTTAACGGAAATTATTTGTAACTTGCGACAAGTAGAACAATGAATGGAACAGGTAGACGGTTGAAATCAATGTATATATTGCTTCTATATAGTATACGAAACATATATGCAAAGCATCCAAACAGTACAATTCGCCAATTTTTTGTTCTTCAAGTTTAAGTGAACAATGAGCCCCAATGGTTAATCCTTTATCGGAAATTATTTGTAATTTTCGACAAGTAGAACAATGAATGGAACAGTTAGACGGTTGAAATATTTGTATATATTGCTTCTATATAATCTAAGAAACATATATGCAAAGCATCTAAACAGTAACAATCGCCAATTTTTTGATCTTCAAGTTTAAGTGATCAGCGAGCCCCATTGATAATCATGAAATGGAAATTATTTGTAACTTTCTAGAAGTAGAACAATGAATAGTACAGGTAGACGGGTGAAATCTTTCTATATATTGCTTCTAAATAGTCTATGAAACATCTATGCAAAGCATCCAAACAGTACAATTCGCCAATTTTTTGTTCTTCAAGTTTAAGTGAACTACGAGCCCCATTGTTAATCCTTTATCGGTAATTATTTGTAACTTTCGACAAGTAGAACAATGAATGGAACAGGTAGACGGTTGAAATCCTTGTATATATTGCTTCCATATAGTCTAAGAAACATGTACGCAAAGCATCCAAACAGTACAATTCGCCAATTTTTTGTTCTTCAAGTTTAAGTGAACTACGATCCCCATTGTTAATCCCTTAACGGAAATTATTTGTAACTTTCGACAAGTAGAACAGTGAATGGAACAGGTAGACGGTTGAAATCTTTGTATATATTGCTTCCATATAGTCTAAGAAACAGGTACGCAAAGCATCCAAACAGTACAATTCGCCAATTTTTTGTTCTTCAAGTTTAAGTGAACTACGATCCCCATTGTTAATCCCTTAACGGAAATTATTTGTAACTTTCGACAAGCAGAACAGTGAATGGAACAGGTAGACGGTTGAAATCTTTGTATATATTGCTTCTATATAGTATAAGAAACATATATGCAAAGCATCCAAACAGTACAATTCGCCAATTTTTTGTTCTTCAAGTTTAAGTGAACAATGAGCCCCAATGGTTAATCCTTTATCGGAAATTATTTGTAAATTTCGACAAGTAGAACAATGAATGGAACAGGTAGCCGGTTGAAATCAATGTATATATTGCTTCTATATAGTCTAAGAAACATATATGCAAAGCATCCAAACAGTACCATTCGCCAATTTTTTGTTCTTCAAGTTTAAGTGAACAATGAGCCCCAATGGTTAATCCTTTATCGGAAATTATTTGTAATTTTCGACAAGTAGAACAATGAATGGAACAGGTAGACGGTTGAAATCATTGTATATATTGCTTCTATATAGTCTAAGAAACATATATGCAAAGCATCCAAATAGTACAATTCGCCAATTTTTTGTTCTTCAAGTTTAAGTCAACTACGATCCCCATTGTTAATCCCTTAACGGAAATTATTTGTAACTCTCGACAAGTAGAACAATGAATGGAACAGGTAGACGGTTGAAATCATTGTATATATTGCTTCTATATAGTCTAAGAAACATATATGCAAAGCATCCAAACAGTACAATTCGACAATTTTTTGTTCTTCAAGTTTAGTGAACAATGAGCCCCAATGGTTAATCCATTATCGGAAATTATTTGTAATTTTCGACAAGTAGAACAATGAATGGAACAAGTAGACGGTTGAAATCTTTGTATATATTGCATCTATATAATCTAAAAAACATATATGCAAAGCATCCAAACAGTACAATTCGCCAATTTTTTGTTCTTCAAGTTTAAGTGAACAATGAGCCCCAATGGTTAATCCTTTATGGGTAATTATTTGTAGCTTTCGACAAGTAGAACAATGAATGGAACAGGTAGGCGGTTGAAATCTTTGTATATATTGCTTCTATAAAGTCTAAGAAACATATATGCAAAGCATCCAAACAGTACAATTCGCCAATTTTTTGCTCTTCAAGTTTAAGTGAACTACGAGCCCCATTGTTAATCCTTTAAAGGAAATTATTTGTAAATTTCGGCAAGTAGAACAATGATTGGAACACGTAGACGGTTGAAATCTTTGTATATATTGCTTCCATATAGTCTAAGAAACATGTACGCAAAGCATCCAAACGGTACAATTCGCCAATTTTTTGTTCTTCATGTTTAAGTGAACTACGATCCCCATTGTTAATCCCTTAACGGAAATTATTTGTAACTTTCGACAAGTAGAACAATGAATGGAATAGGTAGACGGTTGAAATATTTGTATATATTGCTTCTATATAATATAAGAAACATATATTCAAAGCATCCAAACAGTACAATTCGCCAATTTCTTGTTCTTCAAGTTTAAGTAAACTACGATACCCATTGTTAATCCCTTAACGGAAATTATTTGTAACTTTCGACAAGTAGAACAATGAATGGAACAGGTAGACGGTTGAAATCTTTGTATATATTGCTTCTATATAGTCTAAGAAACATATATGCAAAGCATCCAAACAGTACCATTCGCCAATTTTTTGTTCTTCATGTTTAAGTGAACTACGAGCCCCATTGTTAATCCTTTAAAGGAAATTATTTGTAAATTTCGGCAAGTAGAACAATGAATGGAATAGGTAGACGGTTGAAATCATTGTATATATTGCTTCTAAATAGTCTAAGAAACATATATGCAAAGCATCCAAACAGTACAATTCGCCAATTTTTTGTTCTTCAAGTTTAAGTAAACTACGATCCCCATTGTTAATCCCTTAACGGAAATTATTTGTAACTTTCGACAAGTAGAACAATGAATGGAACAGGTAGACGGTTGAAATCGTTGTATATATTGCTTCTATATAGTCTAAGAAACATATATGCAAAGCATCCAAACAGTACAATTCGACAATTTTTTGTTCTTCAAGTTTAAGTGAACAATGAGACCCAATGGTTAATCCTTTATCGGAAATTATTTGTAAATTTCGACAAGTAGAACAATGAATGGAACAGGTAGCCGGTTGAAATCTTTGTATATATTGCTTCTATATAGTCTAAGAAACATATATGCAAAGCATCCAAACAGTACAATTCGACAATTTTTTGTTCTTCAAGTTTAGTGAACAATGAGCCCCAATGGTTAATCCTTTATCGGAAATTATTTGTAATTTTCGACAAGTAGAACAATGAATGGAACAGGTAGACGGTTGAAATCTTTGTATATATTACTTCTATATAATCTAAGAAACATATATGCAAAGCATCCAAACAGTACCATTCGCCAATTTTTTGTTCTTCAAGTTTAAGTGAACTACGAGCCCCAATGGTTAATCCTTTATCGGAAATTATTTGTAATTTTCGACAAGTAGAACAATGAATGGAACATGTAAACGGTTGAAATCTTTGTATATATTGCTTCTATATAACCTAAGAAACATATATGCAAAGCATCCACACAGTACAATTCGCCAATTTATTATTCTTCAAGTTTAAGTGAACAACGAGCCCCATTGTTAATCCTTTAAAGGAAATTATTTGTAAATTTCGACAAGCAGAACAATGATTGGAACACGTAGACGGTTGAAATATTATTATATATTGCTTCTATATAACCTACGAAACATATATGCAAAGCATCCAAACAGTACAATTCGCCAATTTTTTGTTCTTCAAGTTTAAGTGAACTACGAGCCCCATTGTTAATCCTTTAACGGAAATTAATTGTAACTTTCTACAAGTAGAACAATGATTGGAACACGCAGACGGTTGAAATCTTTGTATATATTGCTTCCATATAGTCTAAGAAACATATATGCAAAGCATCCAAACAGTACCATTCGCCAATTTTTTGTTCTTCAAGTTTAAGTGAACAATGAGCCCCATTGTTAATCCTTTATCGGAAATTATTTGTAACTTTCGACAAGTAGAACATTGAATGGAACAGGTAGACGGTTGAAATCTCTGTATCTATTGCTTCTATATAGAATAAGAAACATATATGCAAAGCATCCAAACAGTACCATTCGCCAATTTTTTGTTCTTCAAGTTTAAGTGAACTGCGAGCTCCATTGTTAATCCTTTAAAGGAAATTATTTGTAACTTTCGACAAGTAGAACAATGAATGGAACAGGTAGAATGTTGAAATCATTGTATATATTGCTTCTATATAGTCTAAGAAACATTTATGCAAAGCATCCAAACAGTACAATTCGGCAATTTTTTGTTCTTCAAGTTTAAGTGAACAATGAGCCCCATTGTTAATCCATTATCGGAAATTATTTGTAATCTTCGACAAGTAGAACAATGAATGGATCAGGTAGACGGTTGAAATCATTGTATATATTGCTTCTATATAACCTACGAAACATATATGCAAAGCATCCAAACAGTACAATTCGCCAATTTTTTGTTCTTCAAGTTTAAGTGAACTACGAGCCCCATTGTTAATCCTTTAACGGAAATTAATTGTAACTTTCTACAAGTAGAACAATGAATGGAACAGGTAGACGGTGGAAATCAATGTATATATTGCTTCTTTATAGTCTAAGAAACATATATGCAAAGCATCCAAACAGTACCATACGCCACTTTTTTGTTCTTCAAGTTTAAGTGAACAACGAGCCCCAATGGTTAATCCGTTATCGGAAATTATTTGTAACTTTCGACAAGAAGAACAATGAATGGAACAGGTAGACGGTTGAAATCATTGTATATATTGCTTCTATATAGTCTAAGAAACATATATGCAAAGCATCCAAACAGTACCATTCGCCAATTTCTTGTTCTTCAAGTTTAAGTGAACTACGAGCCCCATTGTTAATCCCTTAACGGAAATTAATTGTAACTTTCTACATGTAGAACAATGATTGGAACACGTAGACGGTTGAAATCTTTGTATATATTGCTTCTATATAGTATAAGAAACATATATGCAAAGCATCCAAACAGTACAATTCGCCAGTTTTTTGTTCTTCAAGTTTAAGTGAACAATGAGCCCCAATGGTTAATCCGTTATCGGAAATTATTTGTAACTTTCGACAAGTTGAACAATGAATGGAAAAGGTAGACGGTTAAAATCTTTGTATATATTGCTTCTATATAGTCTAAGAAACATGTACGCAAAGCATCCAAACAGTACCATTCGCCAATTTTTTGTTCTTCAAGTTTAAGTGAACTGCGAGCTCCATTGTTAATCCTTTAAAGGAAATTATTTGTAACTTTCGACAAGTAGAACAATGAATGGAACAGGTAGAATGTTGAAATCATTGTATATATTGCTTCTATATAGTCTAAGAAACATTTATGCAAAGCATCCAAACAGTACAATTCGGCAATTTTTTGTTCTTCAAGTTTAAGTGAACAATGAGCCCCATTGTTAATCCATTATCGGAAATTATTTGTAATCTTCGACAAGTAGAACAATGAATGGATCAGGTAGACGGTTGAAATCATTGTATATATTGCTTCTATATAACCTACGAAACATATATGCAAAGCATCCAAACAGTACAATTCGCCAATTTTTTGTTCTTCAAGTTTAAGTGAACTACGAGCCCCATTGTTAATCCTTTAACGGAAATTAATTGTAACTTTCTACAAGTAGAACAATGAATGGAACAGGTAGACGGTGGAAATCAATGTATATATTGCTTCTTTATAGTCTAAGAAACATATATGCAAAGCATCCAAACAGTACAATTCGCCAATTTTTTGTTCTTCAAGTTTAAGTGAACAATGAGCCCCAATGGTTAATCCTTTATGGGTAATTATTTGTAGCTTTCGACAAGTAGAACAATGAATGGAACAGGTAGGCGGTTGAAATCTTTGTATATATTGCTTCTATAAAGTCTAAGAAACATATATGCAAATCATCCAAACAGTACAATTCGCTAATTATTTGATCTTCAAGTTTAAGTGAACTACGAGCCCCATTGTTAATACTTTAACGGGAATTATTTGTAACTTGCGACAAGTAGAACAATGAATGGAACAGGTAGACGGTTGAAATCATTGTATATATTGCTTCTATATAGTCTAAGAAACATATATGCAAAGAATCCAAACAGTACAATACGCCAATTTTTTGTTCTTCAAGTTTAAGTAAACTACGATCCCCATTGTTAATCCCTTAACGGAAATTATTTGTAACTTTCGACAAGTAGAACAATGAATGGAACAGGTAGACGGTTGAAATCATTGTATATATTGCTTCTATATAGTCTAAGAAACATATATGCAAAGCATCCAAACAGTACAATTCGACAATTTTTTGCTCTTCAAGTTTAAGTGAACTACGAGCCCCATTGTTAATCCTTTAAAGGAAATTATTTGTAAATTTCGGCAAGTAGAACAATGAATGGAATAGGTAGACGGTTGAAATTATTGTATATATTGCTTCTATATAGTCTAAGAAACATATATGCAAAGCATCCAAACAGTACATTTCGCCAATTTTTTGTTCTTCAAGTAGAAGTAAACTACGATCCCCATTGTTAATCCCTTAACGGAAATTATTTGTAACATTCGACAAGTAGAACAATGAATGGAACAGGTAGACGGTTGAAATCATTGTATATATTGCTTCTATATAGTCTAAGAAACATATATGCAAAGCATCCAAACAGTACAATTCGCCAATTTCTTGTTCTTCAAGTTTAAGTAAACTACGATCCCCATTGTTAATCCCTTAACGGAAATTATTTGTAACTTTCGACAAGTAGAACAATGAATGGAACAGGTAGACGGTTGAAATCTTTGTATATATTGCTTCTATATAGTCTAAGAAACATATATGCAAAGCATCCAAACAGTACCATTCGCCAATTTTTTGTTCTTCATGTTTAAGTGAACTACGAGCCCCATTGTTAATCCTTTAAAGGAAATTATTTGTAAATTTCGGCAAGTAGAACAATGAATGGAACAGGTAGACGGTTGAAATCATTGTATATATTGCTTCTATATAGTCTAAGAAACATATATGCAAAGCATCCAAACAGTACCATTCGCCAATTTCTTGTTCTTCAAGTTTAAGTGAACTACGAGCCCCATTGTTAATCCCTTAACGGAAATTAATTGTAACTTTCTACATGTAGAACAATGATTGGAACACGTAGACGGTTGAAATCTTTGTATATATTGCTTCTATATAGTCTAAGAAACATATATGCAAAGCATCCAAACAGTACAATTCGACAATTTTTTGCTCTTCAAGTTTAAGTGAACTACGAGCCCCATTGTTAATCCTTTAAAGGAAATTATTTGTAAATTTCGGCAAGTAGAACAATGAATGGAATAGGTAGACGGTTGAAATTATTGTATATATTGCTTCTATATAGTCTAAGAAACATATATGCAAAGCATCTAAACAGTAACAATCGCCAATTTTTTGATCTTCAAGTTTAAGTGATCAGCGAGCCCCATTGATAATCATGAAATGGAAATTATTTGTAACTTTCTAGAAGTAGAACAATGAATAGTACAGGTAGACGGGTGAAATCTTTCTATATATTGCTTCTAAATAGTCTATGAAACATCTATGCAAAGCATCCAAACAGTACAATTCGCCAATTTTTTGCTCTTCAAGTTTAAGTGAACTACGAGCCCCATTGTTAATCCTTTAAAGGAAATTATTTGTAAATTTCGGCAAGTAGAACAATGATTGGAACACGTAGACGGTTGAAATCTTTGTATATATTGCTTCCATATAGTCTAAGAAACATGTACGCAAAGCATCCAAACGGTACAATTCGCCAATTTTTTGTTCTTCATGTTTAAGTGAACTACGATCCCCATTGTTAATCCCTTAACGGAAATTATTTGTAACTTTCGACAAGTAGAACAATGAATGGAATAGGTAGACGGTTGAAATATTTGTATATATTGCTTCTATATAATATAAGAAACATATATTCAAAGCATCCAAACAGTACAATTCGCCAATTTCTTGTTCTTCAAGTTTAAGTAAACTACGATACCCATTGTTAATCCCTTAACGGAAATTATTTGTAACTTTCGACAAGTAGAACAATGAATGGAACAGGTAGACGGTTGAAATCTTTGTATATATTGCTTCTATATAGTCTAAGAAACATATATGCAAAGCATCCAAACAGTACCATTCGCCAATTTTTTGTTCTTCATGTTTAAGTGAACTACGAGCCCCATTGTTAATCCTTTAAAGGAAATTATTTGTAAATTTCGGCAAGTAGAACAATGAATGGAATAGGTAGACGGTTGAAATCATTGTATATATTGCTTCTAAATAGTCTAAGAAACATATATGCAAAGCATCCAAACAGTACAATTCGCCAATTTTTTGTTCTTCAAGTTTAAGTAAACTACGATCCCCATTGTTAATCCCTTAACGGAAATTATTTGTAACTTTCGACAAGTAGAACAATGAATGGAACAGGTAGACGGTTGAAATCGTTGTATATATTGCTTCTATATAGTCTAAGAAACATATATGCAAAGCATCCAAACAGTACAATTCGACAATTTTTTGTTCTTCAAGTTTAAGTGAACAATGAGACCCAATGGTTAATCCTTTATCGGAAATTATTTGTAAATTTCGACAAGTAGAACAATGAATGGAACAGGTAGCCGGTTGAAATCTTTGTATATATTGCTTCTATATAGTCTAAGAAACATATATGCAAAGCATCCAAACAGTACAATTCGACAATTTTTTGTTCTTCAAGTTTAGTGAACAATGAGCCACAATGGTTAATCCTTTATCGGAAATTATTTGTAATTTTCGACAAGTAGAACAATGAATGGAACAGGTAGACGGTTGAAATCTTTGTATATATTACTTCTATATAATCTAAGAAACATATATGCAAAGCATCCAAACAGTACCATTCGCCAATTTTTTGTTCTTCAAGTTTAAGTGAACTACGAGCCCCAATGGTTAATCCTTTATCGGAAATTATTTGTAATTTTCGACAAGTAGAACAATGAATGGAACATGTAAACGGTTGAAATCTTTGTATATATTGCTTCTATATAACCTAAGAAACATATATGCAAAGCATCCACACAGTACAATTCGCCAATTTATTATTCTTCAAGTTTAAGTGAACAACGAGCCCCATTGTTAATCCTTTAAAGGAAATTATTTGTAAATTTCGACAAGCAGAACAATGATTGGAACACGTAGACGGTTGAAATATTATTATATATTGCTTCTATATAACCTACGAAACATATATGCAAAGCATCCAAACAGTACAATTCGCCAATTTTTTGTTCTTCAAGTTTAAGTGAACTACGAGCCCCATTGTTAATCCTTTAACGGAAATTAATTGTAACTTTCTACAAGTAGAACAATGATTGGAACACGCAGACGGTTGAAATCTTTGTATATATTGCTTCCATATAGTCTAAGAAACATATATGCAAAGCATCCAAACAGTACCATTCGCCAATTTTTTGTTCTTCAAGTTTAAGTGAACAATGAGCCCCATTGTTAATCCTTTATCGGAAATTATTTGTAACTTTCGACAAGTAGAACATTGAATGGAACAGGTAGACGGTTGAAATCTCTGTATCTATTGCTTCTATATAGAATAAGAAACATATATGCAAAGCATCCAAACAGTACCATTCGCCAATTTTTTGTTCTTCAAGTTTAAGTGAACTGCGAGCTCCATTGTTAATCCTTTAAAGGAAATTATTTGTAACTTTCGACAAGTAGAACAATGAATGGAACAGGTAGAATGTTGAAATCATTGTATATATTGCTTCTATATAGTCTAAGAAACATTTATGCAAAGCATCCAAACAGTACAATTCGGCAATTTTTTGTTCTTCAAGTTTAAGTGAACAATGAGCCCCATTGTTAATCCATTATCGGAAATTATTTGTAATCTTCGACAAGTAGAACAATGAATGGATCAGGTAGACGGTTGAAATCATTGTATATATTGCTTCTATATAACCTACGAAACATATATGCAAAGCATCCAAACAGTACAATTCGCCAATTTTTTATTCTTCAAGTTTAAGTGAACTACGAGCCCCATTGTTAATCCTTTAACGGAAATTAATTGTAACTTTCTACAAGTAGAACAATGATTGGAACACGTAGACGGTTGAAATCTTTGTATATATTGCTTCCATATAGTCTAAGAAACATATATGCAAAGCATCCAAACAGTACCATTCGCCAATTTTTTGTTCTTCAAGTTTAAGTGAACAATGAGCCCCAATGGTTAATCCTTTATCGGAAATTATTTGTAATTTTCGACAAGTAGAACAATGAATGGAACAGTTAGACGGTTGAAATATTTGTATATATTGCTTCCATATAGTCTACGAAACATATATGCAAAGCATCCAAACAGTACAATTCGCCAATTTTTTGTACTTCAAGTTTAAGTGAACTACGAGCCCCATTGTTAATCCTTTAACGGAAATTAATTCTAACTTTCGACAAGTAGAACAATGAATGGAACAGGTAGACGGTTGAAATCTTTGTATATATTGCTTCTATATAGTCTAAGAAACATATATGCAAAGCATCCAAACAGCACAATTCGCCAATTTATTGTTCTTCAAGTTTAAGTGAACAACGAGCCCCATTGTTAATCCTTTAAAGGAAATTATTTGTAACTTTCGACAAGAAGAACAATGAATGGAACAGGTAGACGGTTGAAATCTTTGTATATATTGCTTCTATATAGTCTAAGAAACATATATGCAAAGCATCCAAACAGTACCATTCGCCAATTTTTTGTTCTTCATGTTTAAGTGAACTACGAGCCGCATTGTTAATCCTTTAAAGGAAATTATTTGTAAATTTCGGCAAGTAGAACAATGAATGGAATAGGTAGACGGTTGAAATCATTGTATATATTGCTTCTATATAGTCTACGAAACATATATGCAAAGCATCCAAACAGTGCAATTCGCCAATTTTTTGTTCTTCAAGTTTAAGTGAACGATGAGCCCCATTGTTAATCCATTATCGGAAATTATTTTTAATTTTCGACAAGTAGAACAGTGAATGGAACAGGTAGACGGTTGAAATCTTTGTATATATTGCTTCTATATAGTATAAGAAACATATATGCAAAGCATCCAAACAGTACAATTCGCCAATTTTTTGTTCTTCAAGTTTAAGTGAACAATGAGCCCCAATGGTTAATCCGTTATCGGAAATTATTTGTAACTTTCGACAAGTAGAACAATGAATGGAACAGGTAGATGGTTGAAATCTTTGTATATATTGCTTCTATATAGTCTAAGAAACATATATGCAAAGCATCCAAACAGTACCATTCGCCAATTTTTTGTTCTTCAAGTTTAAGTGAACAATGAGCACCAATGGTTAATACTTTATCGGAAATTATTTGTAATTTTCGACAAGTAGAACAATGAATGGAACAGTTAGACGGTTGAAATATTTGTATATATTGCTTCTATATAGTCTACGAAACATATATGCAAAGCATCCAAACAGTACAATTCGCCAATTTTTTGTTCTTCAAGTTTAAGTGAACAATGAGCCCCATTGTTAATCCTTTAAAGGAAATTATTTGTAAATTTCGGCAAGTAGAACAATGAATGGAATCGGTAGACGGTTGAAATCATTGTATATATTGCTTCTATATAGTCTAAGAAACATATATGCAAAGCATCCAAACAGTACAATTCGCCAATTTTTTGTTCTTCAAGTTTAAGTAAACTACGATCCCCATTGTTAATCCCTTAACGGAAATTATTTGTAACATTCGACAAGTAGAACAATGAATGGAACAGGTAGACGGTTGAAATCATTGTATATATTGCTTCTATATAGTCTAAGAAACATATATGCAAAGCATCCAAACAGTACCATTCGCCAATTTCTTGTTCTTCAAGTTTAAGTGAACTACGAGCCCCATTGTTAATCCCTTAACGGAAATTAATTGTAACTTTCTACAAGTAGAACAATGATTGGAACACGTAGACGGTTGAAATCTTTGTATATATTGCTTCTATATAGTATAAGAAACATATATGCAAAGCATCCAAACAGTACAATTCGCCAGTTTTTTGTTCTTCAAGTTTAAGTGAACAATGAGCCCCAATGGTTAATCCGTTATCGGAAATTATTTGTAACTTTCGACAAGTTGAACAATGAATGGAAAAGGTAGACGGTTGAAATCTTTGTATATATTGCTTCTATATAGTCTAAGAAACATGTACGCAAAGCATCCAAACAGTACCATTCGCCAATTTTTTGTTCTTCAAGTTTAAGTGAACAATGAGCCCCAATGGTTAATCCTTTATCGGAAATTATTTGTAATTTTCGACAAGTAGAACAATGAATGGAACAGTTAGACGGTTGAAATATTTGTATATATTGCTTCTATATAGTCTACGAAACATATATGCAAAGCATCCAAACAGTACAATTCGCCAATTTATTGTTCTTCAAGTTTAAGTGAACAACGAGCCCCATTGTTAATCCTTTAAAGGAAATTATTTGTAAATTTCGACAAGTAGAACAATGATTGGAACACGTAGACGGTTGAAATCTTTGTAGATATTGCTTCCATATAGTCTAAGAAACATGTACGCAAAGCATCCAAACAGTACCATTCGCCAATTTTTTGTTCTTCAAGTTTAAGTGAACAATGAGCCCCAATGGTTAATCCTTTATCGGAAATTATTTGTAATTTTCGACAAGTAGAACAATGAATGGAACATGTAAACGGTTGAAATCTTTGTATATATTGCTTCTATATAACCTAAGAAACATATATGCAAAGCATCCACACAGTACAATTCGCCAATTTATTATTCTTCAAGTTTAAGTGAACAACGAGCCCCATTGTTAATCCTTTAAAGGAAATTATTTGTAAATTTCGACAAGCAGAACAATGACTGGAACACGTAGACGGTTGAAATATTATTATATATTGCTTCCATATAGTCTAGAAACATATGTGCAAAGCATCCAAACAGTACCATTCGCCAATTTTTTGTTCTTCAAGTTTAAGTGAACAATGAGCCCCATTGTTACTCCTTTATCGGAAATTATTTGTAACTTTCAACAAGTAGAACAATGAATGGAACAGGTAGACGGTTGAAATCTTTGTATATATTGCTCCTACATAGTCTAAGAAACATATATGCAAAGCATCCAAACAGTACAATTATCCAATTTTTTGTTCTTCAAGTTTAAGTGAAGAATGAGCCCCAATGGTTAATCCTTTATCGGAAATTATTTGTAACTTTCGACAAGTAGAACAATGAATGGAACAGGTAGACGGTTGAAATATTTGTATATATTGCTTCCGTATAGTCTAAGAAACATATATGCAAAGCATCCAAACAGTACCATTCGCCAATTTTTTGTTCTTCAAGGTGAAGTCAACAATGAGCCCGATTGTTAATACTTTATCGGAAATTATTTGTAACTTTCGACAAGTAGAACAATGACTGTATCATGTAGACGGTTGAAATATTTGTATATATTGCTTCCGTATAGTCTAAGAAACATATATGCAAAGCATCCAAACAGTACCATTCGCCAATTTTTTGTTCTTCAAGGTGAAGTCAACAATGAGCCCGATTGTTAATCCTTTATCGGAAATTATTTGTAACTTTCGACAAGTAGAACAATGAATGGAACAGGTAGACGGTTGAAATCTTTGAATATATTGCTTCTATATAGTCTAAGAAACTTATATGCAAAGCATCCAAACAGTACAATTCGCCAATTTTTTGTTCTTCAAGTTTAAGTGAACAATGAGCCCCAATGGTTAATCCTTTATCGGAAATTATTTGTAACTTTCGACAAGTAGAACAATGAATGGAACAGGTAGACGGTTGAAATATTTGTATATATTGCTTCCGTATAGTCTAAGAAACATATATGCAAAGCATCCAAACAGTACCATTCGCCAATTTTTGGTTCTTCAAGGTTAAGTGAACAATGAGCCCGATTGTTAATCCTTTATCGGAAATTATTTCTAAATTTCGACAAGTAGAACAATGAATGGAACACGTAGACGGTTGAAATCGTTGTATATATTGCTTCCATATAGTCTAAGAAACATGTACGCAAAGCATCCAAACAGTACCATTCGCCAATTTTTTGTTCTTCAAGTTTAAGTGAACAATGAGCCCCAATGGTTAATCCTTTATCGGAAATTATTTGTAATTTTCGACAAGTAGAACAATGAATGGAACATGTAAACGGTTGAAATCTTTGTATATGTTGCTTCTATATAATCTAAGAAACATATATGCATAGCATCCAAACAGTACCATTCGCCAATTTTTTGTTCTTCAAGGTTAAGTGAACAATGAGCCACATTGTTAATCCTTTATCGGAAATTATTTGTAACTTTCTACAAGTAGAACAATGATTGGAACAAGTAGACGGTTGATATCTTTGAATATATTGCTTCTATATAGTGTAAGAAACATATATGCAAAGCATCCAAACAGTACCATTCGCCAATTTTTTGTTCTTCAAGGTTAAGTGAACAATGAGCCCAATTGTTAATCCTTTATCGGAAATTATTTCTAAATTTCGACAAGTAGAACAATGAATGGAACAAGTAGACGGTTGAACTCATTGTATATATTGCTTCCATATAGTCTAAGAAACATGTACGCAAAGCATCCAAACAGTACCATTCGCCAATTTTTTGTTCTTCAAGTTTAAGTGAACAATGAGCCCCAATGGTTAATCCTTTATCGGAAATTACTTGTGATTTTCGACAAGTAGAACAATGAATGGAACAGGTAGACGGTTGAAATCATTGTATATATTGCTTCTATATAGTCAAAGAAACATATCTGCAAATCATCCAAACAGTACAATTCGCCAATTATTTGATCTTCAAGTTTAAGTGAACTACGAGCCCCATTGTTAATACTTTAACGGAAATTATTTGTAACTTGCGACAAGTAGAACAATGAATGGAACAGGTAGACGGTTGAAATCAATTTATATATTGCTTCTATATAGTCTAAGAAACATATATGCAAAGCATCCAAAAAGTACCATTCGCCAATTTTTTGTTCTTCAAGTTTAAGTGAACTACGAGCCCCATTGTTAATCCTTTAAAGGAAATTATTTGTAAATTTCGACAAGTAGAACAACGAATGGAACAGGTAGACTGTTGAAATCATTGTATATATTGCTTCTAAATAGTCTAAGAAACATATATGCAAAGCATCCAAACAGTACAATTCGCCAATTTTTTGTTCTTCAAGTTTAAGTGAACTACGAGCCCCATTGTTAATCCTTTAACGGAAATTGTTTGTAAATTTCGGCAAGTAGAACAATGAATGGAACACGTAGACGGTTGACATCTTTGTATATATTGCATCCATATAGTCTAAGAAACATGTACGCAAAGCATCCAAACAGTACCATTCGCCAATTTTTTGTTCTTCAAGTTTAAGTGAACAATGAGCCCCAATGGTTAATCCTTTATCGGAAATTATTTGTAATTTTCGACAAGTAGAACAATGAATGGAACAGTTAGACGGTTGAAATATTTGTATATATTGCTTCTATATAGTCTACGAAACATATATGCAAAGCATCCAAACAGTACAATTCGCCAATTTATTGTTCTTCAAGTTTAAGTGAACAACGAGCCCCATTGTTAATCCTTTAAAGGAAATTATTTGTAAATTTCGACAAGTAGAACAATGATTGGAACACGTAGACGGTTGAAATCTTTGTAGATATTGCTTCCATATAGTCTAAGAAACATGTACGCAAAGCATCCAAACAGTACCATTCGCCAATTTTTTGTTCTTCAAGTTTAAGTGAACAATGAGCCCCAATGGTTAATCCTTTATCGGAAATTATTTGTAATTTTCGACAAGTAGAACAATGAATGGAACATGTAAACGGTTGAAATCTTTGTATATATTGCTTCTATATAACCTAAGAAACATATATGCAAAGCATCCACACAGTACAATTCGCCAATTTATTATTCTTCAAGTTTAAGTGAACAACGAGCCCCATTGTTAATCCTTTAAAGGAAATTATTTGTAAATTTCGACAAGCAGAACAATGACTGGAACACGTAGACGGTTGAAATATTATTATATATTGCTTCCATATAGTCTAGAAACATATATGCAAAGCATCCAAACAGTACCATTCGCCAATTTTTTGTTCTTCAAGTTTAAGTGAACAATGAGCCCCATTGTTACTCCTTTATCGGAAATTATTTGTAACTTTCAACAAGTAGAACAATGAATGGAACAGGTAGACGGTTGAAATCTTTGTATATATTGCTCCTACATAGTCTAAGAAACATATATGCAAAGCATCCAAACAGTACAATTATCCAATTTTTTGTTCTTCAAGTTTAAGTGAAGAATGAGCCCCAATGGTTAATCCTTTATCGGAAATTATTTGTAACTTTCGACAAGTAGAACAATGAATGGAACAGGTAGACTGTTGAAATCTTTGTATATATTGCTTCTATATAGTCTAAGAAACATATATGCAAAGCATCCAAACAGTACCAGTCGACAATTTTTTGTTCTTAAAAGTTTAAGTGAACAAAGAGGCCCATTGATAATCATGAAACGGAAATTATTTGTAACTTTCGACAAGAAGAACAATAAATAGAACAGGTAGACGGTTAAATATTTGTATATATTGCTTCCGTATAGTCTAAGAAACATATATGGAAAGCATCGAAACAGTACCATTCGCCAATTTTTTGTTCTTCAAGGTTAAGTGAACAACGAGCCCCATTGTTAATCCTTTAAAGGAAATTATTTGTAATTTTCGACAAGTAGAACAATGAATGGAACAGTTAGACGGTTGAAATATTTGTATATATTGCTTCTATATAGTCTACGAAACATATATGCAAAGCATCCAAACAGTACAATTCGCCAATTTATTGTTCTTCAAGTTTAAGTGAACAACGAGCCCCATTGTTAATCCTTTAAAGGAAATTATTTGTAAATTTCGACAAGTAGAACAATGATTGGAACACGTAGACGGTTGAAATCTTTGTAGATATTGCTTCCATATAGTCTAAGAAACATGTACGCAAAGCATCCAAACAGTACCATTCGCCAATTTTTTGTTCTTCAAGTTTAAGTGAACAATGAGCCCCAATGGTTAATCCTTTATCGGAAATTATTTGTAATTTTCGACAAGTAGAACAATGAATGGAACATGTAAACGGTTGAAATCTTTGTATATATTGCTTCTATATAACCTAAGAAACATATATGCAAAGCATCCACACAGTACAATTCGCCAATTTATTATTCTTCAAGTTTAAGTGAACAACGAGCCCCATTGTTAATCCTTTAAAGGAAATTATTTGTAAATTTCGACAAGCAGAACAATGACTGGAACACGTAGACGGTTGAAATATTATTATATATTGCTTCCATATAGTCTAGAAACATATGTGCAAAGCATCCAAACAGTACCATTCGCCAATTTTTTGTTCTTCAAGTTTAAGTGAACAATGAGCCCCATTGTTACTCCTTTATCGGAAATTATTTGTAACTTTCAACAAGTAGAACAATGAATGGAACAGGTAGACGGTTGAAATCTTTGTATATATTGCTCCTACATAGTCTAAGAAACATATATGCAAAGCATCCAAACAGTACAATTATCCAATTTTTTGTTCTTCAAGTTTAAGTGAAGAATGAGCCCCAATGGTTAATCCTTTATCGGAAATTATTTGTAACTTTCGACAAGTAGAACAATGAATGGAACAGGTAGACGGTTGAAATATTTGTATATATTGCTTCCGTATAGTCTAAGAAACATATATGCAAAGCATCCAAACAGTACCATTCGCCAATTTTTTGTTCTTCAAGGTGAAGTCAACAATGAGCCCGATTGTTAATACTTTATCGGAAATTATTTGTAACTTTCGACAAGTAGAACAATGACTGTATCATGTAGACGGTTGAAATATTTGTATATATTGCTTCCGTATAGTCTAAGAAACATATATGCAAAGCATCCAAACAGTACCATTCGCCAATTTTTTTTTCTTCAAGGTGAAGTCAACAATGAGCCCGATTGTTAATCCTTTATCGGAAATTATTTGTAACTTTCGACAAGTAGAACAATGAATGGAACAGGTAGACGGTTGAAATCTTTGAATATATTGCTTCTATATAGTCTAAGAAACTTATATGCAAAGCATCCAAACAGTACAATTCGCCAATTTTTTGTTCTTCAAGTTTAAGTGAACAATGAGCCCCAATGGTTAATCCTTTATCGGAAATTATTTGTAACTTTCGACAAGTAGAACAATGAATGGAACAGGTAGACGGTTGAAATATTTGTATATATTGCTTCCGTATAGTCTAAGAAACATATATGCAAAGCATCCAAACAGTACCATTCGCCAATTTTTGGTTCTTCAAGGTTAAGTGAACAATGAGCCCGATTGTTAATCCTTTATCGGAAATTATTTCTAAATTTCGACAAGTAGAACAATGAATGGAACACGTAGACGGTTGAAATCGTTGTATATATTGCTTCCATATAGTCTAAGAAACATGTACGCAAAGCATCCAAACAGTACCATTCGCCAATTTTTTGTTCTTCAAGTTTAAGTGAACAATGAGCCCCAATGGTTAATCCTTTATCGGAAATTATTTGTAATTTTCGACAAGTAGAACAATGAATGGAACATGTAAACGGTTGAAATCTTTGTATATGTTGCTTCTATATAATCTAAGAAACATATATGCATAGCATCCAAACAGTACCATTCGCCAATTTTTTGTTCTTCAAGGTTAAGTGAACAATGAGCCACATTGTTAATCCTTTATCGGAAATTATTTGTAACTTTCTACAAGTAGAACAATGATTGGAACAAGTAGACGGTTGATATCTTTGAATATATTGCTTCTATATAGTGTAAGAAACATATATGCAAAGCATCCAAACAGTACCATTCGCCAATTTTTTGTTCTTCAAGGTTAAGTGAACAATGAGCCCAATTGTTAATCCTTTATCGGAAATTATTTCTAAATTTCGACAAGTAGAACAATGAATGGAACAAGTAGACGGTTGAACTCATTGTATATATTGCTTCCATATAGTCTAAGAAACATGTACGCAAAGCATCCAAACAGTACCATTCGCCAATTTTTTGTTCTTCAAGTTTAAGTGAACAATGAGCCCCAATGGTTAATCCTTTATCGGAAATTACTTGTGATTTTCGACAAGTAGAACAATGAATGGAACAGGTAGACGGTTGAAATCATTGTATATATTGCTTCTATATAGTCAAAGAAACATATCTGCAAATCATCCAAACAGTACAATTCGCCAATTATTTGATCTTCAAGTTTAAGTGAACTACGAGCCCCATTGTTAATACTTTAACGGAAATTATTTGTAACTTGCGACAAGTAGAACAATGAATGGAACAGGTAGACGGTTGAAATCAATTTATATATTGCTTCTATATAGTCTAAGAAACATATATGCAAAGCATCCAAAAAGTACCATTCGCCAATTTTTTGTTCTTCAAGTTTAAGTGAACTACGAGCCCCATTGTTAATCCTTTAAAGGAAATTATTTGTAAATTTCGACAAGTAGAACAACGAATGGAACAGGTAGACTGTTGAAATCATTGTATATATTGCTTCTAAATAGTCTAAGAAACATATATGCAAAGCATCCAAACAGTACAATTCGCCAATTTTTTGTTCTTCAAGTTTAAGTGAACTACGAGCCCCATTGTTAATCCTTTAACGGAAATTGTTTGTAAATTTCGGCAAGTAGAACAATGAATGGAACACGTAGACGGTTGACATCTTTGTATATATTGCATCCATATAGTCTAAGAAACATGTACGCAAAGCATCCAAACAGTACCATTCGCCAATTTTTTGTTCTTCAAGTTTAAGTGAACAATGAGCCCCAATGGTTAATCCTTTATCGGAAATTATTTGTAATTTTCGACAAGTAGAACAATGAATGGAACAGTTAGACGGTTGAAATATTTGTATATATTGCTTCTATATAGTCTACGAAACATATATGCAAAGCATCCAAACAGTACAATTCGCCAATTTATTGTTCTTCAAGTTTAAGTGAACAACGAGCCCCATTGTTAATCCTTTAAAGGAAATTATTTGTAAATTTCGACAAGTAGAACAATGATTGGAACACGTAGACGGTTGAAATCTTTGTAGATATTGCTTCCATATAGTCTAAGAAACATGTACGCAAAGCATCCAAACAGTACCATTCGCCAATTTTTTGTTCTTCAAGTTTAAGTGAACAATGAGCCCCAATGGTTAATCCTTTATCGGAAATTATTTGTAATTTTCGACAAGTAGAACAATGAATGGAACATGTAAACGGTTGAAATCTTTGTATATATTGCTTCTATATAACCTAAGAAACATATATGCAAAGCATCCACACAGTACAATTCGCCAATTTATTATTCTTCAAGTTTAAGTGAACAACGAGCCCCATTGTTAATCCTTTAAAGGAAATTATTTGTAAATTTCGACAAGCAGAACAATGACTGGAACACGTAGACGGTTGAAATATTATTATATATTGCTTCCATATAGTCTAGAAACATATATGCAAAGCATCCAAACAGTACCATTCGCCAATTTTTTGTTCTTCAAGTTTAAGTGAACAATGAGCCCCATTGTTACTCCTTTATCGGAAATTATTTGTAACTTTCAACAAGTAGAACAATGAATGGAACAGGTAGACGGTTGAAATCTTTGTATATATTGCTCCTACATAGTCTAAGAAACATATATGCAAAGCATCCAAACAGTACAATTATCCAATTTTTTGTTCTTCAAGTTTAAGTGAAGAATGAGCCCCAATGGTTAATCCTTTATCGGAAATTATTTGTAACTTTCGACAAGTAGAACAATGAATGGAACAGGTAGACTGTTGAAATCTTTGTATATATTGCTTCTATATAGTCTAAGAAACATATATGCAAAGCATCCAAACAGTACCAGTCGACAATTTTTTGTTCTTAAAAGTTTAAGTGAACAAAGAGGCCCATTGATAATCATGAAACGGAAATTATTTGTAACTTTCGACAAGAAGAACAATAAATAGAACAGGTAGACGGTTAAATATTTGTATATATTGCTTCCGTATAGTCTAAGAAACATATATGGAAAGCATCGAAACAGTACCATTCGCCAATTTTTTGTTCTTCAAGGTTAAGTGAACAACGAGCCCCATTGTTAATCCTTTAAAGGAAATTATTTGTAAATTTCGACAAGTAGAACAATGATTGGAACACGTAGACGGTTGAAATATTATTATATATTGCTTCCATATAGTCTAAGAAACATATATGCAAAGCATCCAAACAGTACAATTATCCAATTTTTTGTTCTTCAAGTTTAAGTGAAGAATGAGCCCCAATGGTTAATCCTTTATCGGAAATTATTTGTAACTTTCGACAAGTAGAACAATGAATGGAACAGGTAGACTGTTGAAATCTTTGTATATATTGCTTCTATATAGTCTAAGAAACATATATGCAAAGCATCCAAACAGTACCAGTCGACAATTTTTTGTTCTTCAAGTTTAAGTGAACAAAGAGGCCCATTGATAATCATGAAACGGAAATTATTTGTAACTTTCGACAAGAAGAACAATAAATAGAACAGGTAGACGGTTAAATATTTGTATATATTGCTTCCGTATAGTCTAAGAAACATATATGCAAAGCATCCAAACAGTACCATTCGCCAATTTTTTGTTCTTCAAGGTTAAGTGAACAACGAGCCCCATTGTTAATCCTTTAAAGGAAATTATTTGTAAATTTCGACAAGTAGAACAACGATTGGAACACGTAGACGGTTGAAATATTATTATATATTGCTTCCATATAGTCTAAGAAACATATATGCAAAGCATCCAAACAGTACCATTCGCCAATTTTTTGTTCTTCAAGTTTAAGTGAACAACGAGCCCCATGGATAATCATGAAACGGAAATTATTTGTAACTTTCGACATGTAGAACAATGAATGGAACAGGTAGACGGTTGATATCGTTATATATATTGCTTCTATATAGTCTAAGATACATATATGCATAGCATCCACACAGTACAATTCGCCAATTAATTGTTCTTCAAGTTTAAGTGAACAACGAGCCCCATTGTTAATCCTTTAAAGGAAATTATTTGTAAATTTCGACAAGTAGAACAATGATTGGAACACGTAGACGGTTGAAATATTATTATATATTGCTTCCATATAGTCTAAGAAACATATATGCAAAGCATCCAAACAGTACCATTCGCCAATTTTTTGTTCTTCAAGTTTAAGTGAACAATGAGCCCCATTGTTACTCCTTTATCGGAAATTATTTGTAACTTTCAACAAGTAGAACAATGAATGGAACAGGTAGACGGTTGAAATCTTTGTATATATTGCTCCTACATAGTCTAAGAAACATATATGCAAAGCATCCAAACAGTACAATTATCCAATTTTTTGTTCTTCAAGTTTAAGTGAAGAATGAGCCCCAATGGTTAATCCTTTATCGGAAATTATTTGTAAATTTCGACAAGTAGAACAATGACTGTATCATGTAGACGGTTGAAATATTTGTATATATTGCTTCCGTATAGTCTAAGAAACATATATGCAAAGCATCCAAACAGTACCATTCGCCAATTTTTTGTTCTTCAAGGTGAAGTCAACAATGAGCCCGATTGTTAATCCTTTATCGGAAATTATTTGTAACTTTCGACAAGTAGAACAATGAATGGAACAGGTAGACGGTTGAAATCTTTGAATATATTGCTTCTATATAGTCTAAGAAACTTATATGCAAAGCATCCAAACAGTACAATTCGCCAATTTTTTGTTCTTCAAGTTTAAGTGAACAATGAGCCCCAATGGTTAATCCTTTATCGGAAATTATTTGTAACTTTCGACAAGTAGAACAATGAATGGAACAGGTAGACGGTTGAAATATTTGTATATATTGCTTCCGTATAGTCTAAGAAACATATATGCAAAGCATCCAAACAGTACCATTCGCCAATTTTTGGTTCTTCAAGGTTAAGTGAACAATGAGCCCGATTGTTAATCCTTTATCGGAAATTATTTCTAAATTTCGACAAGTAGAACAATGAATGGAACACGTAGACGGTTGAAATCGTTGTATATATTGCTTCCATATAGTCTAAGAAACATGTACGCAAAGCATCCAAACAGTACCATTCGCCAATTTTTTGTTCTTCAAGTTTAAGTGAACAATGAGCCCCAATGGTTAATACTTTATCGGAAATTATTTGTAATTTTCGACAAGTAGAACAATGAATGGAACATGTAAACGGTTGAAATCTTTGTATATGTTGCTTCTATATAATCTAAGAAACATATATGCATAGCATCCAAACAGTACCATTCGCCAATTTTTTGTTCTTCAAGGTTAAGTGAACAATGAGCCACATTGTTAATCCTTTATCGGAAATTATTTGTAACTTTCTACAAGTAGAACAATGATTGGAACAAGTAGACGGTTGATATCTTTGAATATATTGCTTCTATATAGTGTAAGAAACATATATGCAAAGCATCCAAACAGTACCATTCGCCAATTTTTTGTTCTTCAAGGTTAAGTGAACAATGAGCCCAATTGTTAATCCTTTATCGGAAATTATTTCTAAATTTCGACAAGTAGAACAATGAATGGAACAAGTAGACGGTTGAACTCATTGTATATATTGCTTCCATATAGTCTAAGAAACATGTACGCAAAGCATCCAAACAGTACCATTCGCCAATTTTTTGTTCTTCAAGTTTAAGTGAACAATGAGCCCCAATGGTTAATCCTTTATCGGAAATTATTTGTAAATTTCGACAAGCAGAACAATGATTGGAACAAGTAGACGGTTGAAATCTTTGTATATATTGCTTCCATATAGTCTAAGAAACATGTACGCAAAGCATCCAAACAGTACCATTCGCCAATTGTTTGTTCTTCAAGTTTAAGTGAACAACGAGCCCCATGGATAATCATGAAACGGAAATTATTTGTAACTTTCGACAAGAAGAACAATAAATAGAACAGGTAGACGGTTAAATATTTGTATATATTGCTTCCGTATAGTCTAAGAAACATATATGCAAAGCATCCAAACAGTACCATTCGCCAATTTTTTGTTCTTCTAGTTTAAGTAAACTACGATCCCCATTGTTAATCCCTTAACGGAAATTATTTGTCACTTTCGACAAGTAGAACAATGAATGGAACAGGTAGACGGTTGAAACCATTGTATATATTGCTTCTATATAGTCTAAGAAACATATATGCAAAGCATCCAAACAGTACCATTCGCCAATTTTTTGTTCTTCAAGTTTAAGTGAACTACGAGCCCCATTGTTAATCCTTTAAAGGAAATTATTTGTAAATTTCGACAAGTAGAACAATGAATGGAACAGGTAGACTGTTGAAATCATTGTATATATTGCTTCTATATAGTCGAAGAAACATATATGCAAAGCATCCAAACAGTACAATTCGCCAATTTTTTGTTCTTCTAGTTTAAGTAAACTACGATCCCCATTGTTAATCCCTTAACGGAAATTATTTGTCACTTTCGACAAGTAGAACAATGAATGGAACAGGTAGACGGTTGAAACCATTGTATATATTGCTTCTATATAGTATAAGAAACATATATGCAATGCATCCAAACAGTACAATTCGCCAATTTTTTGTTCTTCAAGTTTAAGTGAACAATGAGCCCCAATGGTTAATCCGTTATCGGAAATTATTTGTAACTTTCGACAAGTAGAACAATGAATGGAACAGGTAGACGGTTGAAATCTTTGTATATATTGCTTCTATATAGTCTAAGAAACATATATGCAAAGCATCCAAACAGTACAATTCCCCAATTTATTGTTCTTCAAGTTTAAGTAAACAACGATCCCCATTGTTAATCCCTTAACGGAAATTATTTGTAACTTTCGACAAGTAGAACAATGAATGGGACAGGTAGACGGTTGAAATCATTGTATATATTGCTTCTATATAATCTAAGAGACACATATGCAAAGCATCCAAACAGTACAATTCGCCAATTATTTCATCTTCATGTTTAAGTGAACTACGAGCCCCATTGTTAATCCTTTAAAGGAAATTATTTGTAATTTTCGACAAGCAGGACAATGAATGGAACAGGTAGACGGTTGAAATCATTGTATATATTGCATCCATATAGTCTAAGAAACATATATGCAAAGCATCTAATCAGTAACAATCGCCAATTTTTTGATCTTCAAGTTTAAGTGAACAGCGAGCCCCATTGATAATCATGAAATGGAAATTATTTGTAACTTTCTACAAGTAGAACAATGAATAGTACAGGTAGACGGGTGAAATTCTTTCTATATATTGCTTCTAAATAGTCTAAGAAACATATATGCAAAGCATCCAAACAGTACAATTCGCCAATTTTTTGTTCTTCAAGTTTAAGTGAACTACGAGCCCCATTGTTAATCCTTTAAAGGAAATTATTTGTAAATTTCGACAAGTAGAACAATGAATGGATCAGGTAGTCGGTTGACATCTTTGTATATATTGCTTCTATATAATCTACGAAACATATATGCATAGCATCCAAACAGTACAATTCGCCAATTTTTTGTTCTTCAAGTTTAAGTGAACTACGAGCCCCATTGTTAATCCTTTAACGGAAATTAATTGTAACTTTCTACAAGTAGAACAATGATTGGAACACGTAGACGGTTGAAATCTTTGTATATATTGCTTCCATATAGTCTAAGAAACATGTACGCAAAGCATCCAAACAGTACCATTCGCCAATTTCTTGTTCTTCAAGTTTAAGTGAACAATGAGCCCCAATTGTTAATCCTTTATCGGAAATTACTTGTAATTTTCGACAAGTAGAACAATGAATGGAACAGGTAGACGGTTGAAATCTTTGTATATATTGCTTCTATATAATCTAAGAAACATATATTCAAAGCATCCAAACAGTACCATTCGCCAATTTTTTGTTCTTCAAGTTTAAGTGAACTACGAGCCCCATTGTTAATCCTTTAAAGGAAATTATTTGTAAATTTCGACAAGTAGAACAATGAATGGAACAGGTAGACTGTTGAAATCATTGTATATATTGCTTCTATATAGTCTAAGAAAGATATATGCATAGCGTCCAAACAGTACAATTCGCCAATTTTTTGCTCTTCAAGTTTAAGTGAACTACGAGCCCCATTGTTAATCCTTTAAAGGAAATTATTTGTAAATTTCGGCAAGTGGAACAATGAATGGAATAGGTAGACGGTTGAAATCATTGTATATATTGCTTCTATATAGTCTAAGAAACATATATGCAAAGCATCCAAACAGTACAATTCGCCAATTTCTTGTTCTTCAAGTTTAAGTAAACTACGATCCCCATTGTTAATCCCTTAACGGAAATTATTTGTAACTTTCTACAAGTAGAACAATGAATGGAACAGGTAGACGGTTGAAATCATTGTATATATTGCTTCTATATAGTCAAAGAAACATATCTGCAAATCATCCAAACAGTACAATTCGCCAATTATTTGATCTTCAAGTTTAAGTGAACTACGAGCCCCATTGTTAATACTTTAACGGAAATTATTTGTAACTTGCGACAAGTAGAACAATGAATGGAACAGGTAGACGGTTGAAATCAATTTATATATTGCTTCTATATAGTCTAAGAAACATATATGCAAAGCATCCAAAAAGTACCATTCGCCAATTTTTTGTTCTTCAAGTTTAAGTGAACAACGAGCCCCATTGTTAATCCTTTTAAGGAAATTATTTGTAATTTTCGACAAGTAGAACAATTAATGGAACAGGTAGACGGTTGAAATCTTTGTATATGTTGCATCTATATAGTCTAAGAAACCTATATGCAAAGCATCTAAATAGTACCATTCGCCAATTTTTTGTTCTTCAAGTTTAAGTGAACAACGAGCCCCATTGTTAATCCTTTAAAGGAAATTATTTGTAACTTTCGACAAGTAGAACAATTAATGGAACAGGTAGACGGTTGAAATCTTTGTATATATTGCTTCTATATAGTCAAAGAAACATATCTGCAAATCATCCAAACAGTACAATTCGCCAATTATTTGATCTTTAAGTTTACGTGAACTATGAGCCCCATTGTTAATACTTTAACGGAAATTAATTGTAACTTTCTACAAGTAGAACAATGATTGGAACACGTAGACGGTTGAAATCTTTGTATATATTGCTTCCATATAGTTTAAGAAACATATATGCAAAGCATCCGAACAGTACAATTCGCCAATTTTTTGTTCTTCAAGTTTAAGTGAACTACGAGCCCCATTGTTAATCCTTTAAAGGAAATTATTTGTAAATTTCGACAAGTAGAACAATGAATGGATCAGGTAGACGGTTGACATCGATGTATATATTGCTTCTATATAATCTACGAAACATATATGCATAGCATCCAAACAGTACAATTCGCCAATTTTTTGTTCTTCAAGTTTAAGTGAACTACGAGCCCCATTGTTAATCCTTTAAAGGAAATTATTTGTAAATTTCGACAAGTAGAACAACGAATGGAACAGGTAGACAGTTGAAATCATTGTATATATTGCTTCTAAATAGTCTAAGAAACATATATGCAAAGCATCCAAACAGTACAATTCGCCAATTTTTTGTTCTTCAAGTTTAAGTGAACTACGAGCCCCATTGTTAATCCTTTAACGGAAATTGTTTGTAAATTTCGGCAAGTAGAACAATGAATGGAACACGTAGACGGTTGACATCTTTGTATATATTGCATCCATATAGTCTAAGAAACATGTACGCAAAGCATCCAAACAGTACCATTCGCCAATTTTTTGTTCTTCAAGTTTAAGTGAACTACGAGCCCCATTGTTAATCCTTTAAAGGAAATTATTTGTAAATTTCGACAAGTAGAACAAGGAATGGAACAGGTAGACTGTTGAAATCATTGTATATATTGCTTCTAAATAGTCTAAGAAACATATATGCAAAGCATCCAAACAGTACCATTCGCCAATTTCTTGTTCTTCAAGTTTAAGTGAACAATGAGCCCCAATGGTTAATCCTTTATCGGAAATTACTTGTAATTTTAGACAAGTAGAACAATTAATGGAACAGGTAGACGGTTGAAATCTTTGTATATGTTGCATCTATATAGTCTAAGAAACCTATATGCAAAGCATCTAAATAGTACCATTCGCCAATTTTTTGTTCTTCAAGTTTAAGTGAACAAAGAGGCCCATTGATAATCATGAAACGGAAATTATTTGTAACTTTCGACAAGAAGAACAATAAATAGAACAGGTAGACGGTTAAATATTTGTATATATTGCTTCCGTATAGTCTAAGAAACATATATGGAAAGCATCGAAACAGTACCATTCGCCAATTTTTTGTTCTTCAAGGTTAAGTGAACAACGAGCCCCATTGTTAATCCTTTAAAGGAAATTATTTGTAAATTTCGACAAGTAGAACAATGATTGGAACATGTAGACGGTTGAAATATTATTAAATATTGCTTCCATATAGTCTAAGAAACATATATGCAAAGCATCCAAACAGTACAATTATCCAATTTTTTGTTCTTCAAGTTTAAGTGAAGAATGAGCCCCAATGGTTAATCCTTTATCGGAAATTATTTGTAACTTTCGACAAGTAGAACAATGAATGGAACAGGTAGACTGTTGAAATCTTTGTATATATTGCTTCTATATAGTCTAAGAAACATATATGCAAAGCATCCAAACAGTACCAGTCGACAATTTTTTGTTCTTCAAGTTTAAGTGAACAAAGAGGCCCATTGATAATCATGAAACGGAAATTATTTGTAACTTTCGACAAGAAGAACAATAAATAGAACAGGTAGACGGTTAAATATTTGTATATATTGCTTCCGTATAGTCTAAGAAACATATATGCAAAGCATCCAAACAGTACCATTCGCCAATTTTTTGTTCTTCTAGTTTAAGTAAACTACGATCCCCATTGTTAATCCCTTAACGGAAATTATTTGTCACTTTCGACAAGTAGAACAATGAATGGAACAGGTAGACGGTTGAAACCATTGTATATATTGCTTCTATATAGTCTAAGAAACATATATGCAAAGCATCCAAACAGTACCATTCGCCAATTTTTTGTTCTTCAAGTTTAAGTGAACTACGAGCCCCATTGTTAATCCTTTAAAGGAAATTATTTGTAAATTTCGACAAGTAGAACAATGAATGGAACAGGTAGACTGTTGAAATCATTGTATATATTGCTTCTATATAGTCGAAGAAACATATATGCAAAGCATCCAAACAGTACAATTCGCCAATTTTTTGTTCTTCTAGTTTAAGTAAACTACGATCCCCATTGTTAATCCCTTAACGGAAATTATTTGTCACTTTCGACAAGTAGAACAATGAATGGAACAGGTAGACGGTTGAAACCATTGTATATATTGCTTCTATATAGTATAAGAAACATATATGCAATGCATCCAAACAGTACAATTCGCCAATTTTTTGTTCTTCAAGTTTAAGTGAACAATGAGCCCCAATGGTTAATCCGTTATCGGAAATTATTTGTAACTTTCGACAAGTAGAACAATGAATGGAACAGGTAGACGGTTGAAATCTTTGTATATATTGCTTCTATATAGTCTAAGAAACATATATGCAAAGCATCCAAACAGTACAATTCGCCAATTTATTGTTCTTCTAGTTTAAGTAAACAACGATCCCCATTGTTAATCCCTTAACGGAAATTATTTGTAACTTTCGACAAGTAGAACAATGAATGGGACAGGTAGACGGTTGAAATCATTGTATATATTGCTTCTATATAATCTAAGAGACACATATGCAAAGCATCCAAACAGTACAATTCGCCAATTATTTCATCTTCATGTTTAAGTGAACTACGAGCCCCATTGTTAATCCTTTAAAGGAAATTATTTGTAATTTTCGACAAGCAGGACAATGAATGGAACAGGTAGACGGTTGAAATCATTGTATATATTGCATCCATATAGTCTAAGAAACATATATGCAAAGCATCTAATCAGTAACAATCGCCAATTTTTTGATCTTCAAGTTTAAGTGAACAGCGAGCCCCATTGATAATCATGAAATGGAAATTATTTGTAACTTTCTACAAGTAGAACAATGAATAGTACAGGTAGACGGGTGAAATTCTTTCTATATATTGCTTCTAAATAGTCTAAGAAACATATATGCAAAGCATCCAAACAGTACAATTCGCCAATTTTTTGTTCTTCAAGTTTAAGTGAACTACGAGCCCCATTGTTAATCCTTTAAAGGAAATTATTTGTAAATTTCGACAAGTAGAACAATGAATGGATCAGGTAGACGGTTGACATCTTTGTATATATTGCTTCTATATAATCTACGAAACATATATGCATAGCATCCAAACAGTACAATTCGCCAATTTTTTGTTCTTCAAGTTTAAGTGAACTACGAGCCCCATTGTTAATCCTTTAACGGAAATTAATTGTAACTTTCTACAAGTAGAACAATGATTGGAACACGTAGACGGTTGAAATCTTTGTATATATTGCTTCCATATAGTCTAAGAAACATGTACGCAAAGCATCCAAACAGTACCATTCGCCAATTTCTTGTTCTTCAAGTTTAAGTGAACAATGAGCCCCAATGGTTAATCCTTTATCGGAAATTACTTGTAATTTTCGACAAGTAGAACAATGAATGGAACAGGTAGACGGTTGAAATCTTTGTATATATTGCTTCTATATAATCTAAGAAACATATATTCAAAGCATCCAAACAGTACCATTCGCCAATTTTTTGTTCTTCAAGTTTAAGTGAACTACGAGCCCCATTGTTAATCCTTTAAAGGAAATTATTTGTAAATTTCGACAAGTAGAACAATGAATGGAACAGGTAGACTGTTGAAATCATTGTATATATTGCTTCTATATAGTCTAAGAAAGATATATGCATAGCGTCCAAACAGTACAATTCGCCAATTTTTTGCTCTTCAAGTTTAAGTGAACTACGAGCCCCATTGTTAATCCTTTAAAGGAAATTATTTGTAAATTTCGGCAAGTGGAACAATGAATGGAATAGGTAGACGGTTGAAATCATTGTATATATTGCTTCTATATAGTCTAAGAAACATATATGCAAAGCATCCAAACAGTACAATTCGCCAATTTCTTGTTCTTCAAGTTTAAGTAAACTACGATCCCCATTGTTAATCCCTTAACGGAAATTATTTGTAACTTTCTACAAGTAGAACAATGAATGGAACAGGTAGACGGTTGAAATCATTGTATATATTGCTTCTATATAGTCAAAGAAACATATCTGCAAATCATCCAAACAGTACAATTCGCCAATTATTTGATCTTCAAGTTTAAGTGAACTACGAGCCCCATTGTTAATACTTTAACGGAAATTATTTGTAACTTGCGACAAGTAGAACAATGAATGGAACAGGTAGACGGTTGAAATCAATTTATATATTGCTTCTATATAGTCTAAGAAACATATATGCAAAGCATCCAAAAAGTACCATTCGCCAATTTTTTGTTCTTCAAGTTTAAGTGAACAACGAGCCCCATTGTTAATCCTTTTAAGGAAATTATTTGTAATTTTCGACAAGTAGAACAATTAATGGAACAGGTAGACGGTTGAAATCTTTGTATATGTTGCATCTATATAGTCTAAGAAACCTATATGCAAAGCATCTAAATAGTACCATTCGCCAATTTTTTGTTCTTCAAGTTTAAGTGAACAACGAGCCCCATTGTTAATCCTTTAAAGGAAATTATTTGTAACTTTCGACAAGTAGAACAATTAATGGAACAGGTAGACGGTTGAAATCTTTGTATATATTGCTTCTATATAGTCAAAGAAACATATCTGCAAATCATCCAAACAGTACAATTCGCCAATTATTTGATCTTTAAGTTTACGTGAACTATGAGCCCCATTGTTAATACTTTAACGGAAATTAATTGTAACTTTCTACAAGTAGAACAATGATTGGAACACGTAGACGGTTGAAATCTTTGTATATATTGCTTCCATATAGTTTAAGAAACATATATGCAAAGCATCCGAACAGTACAATTCGCCAATTTTTTGTTCTTCAAGTTTAAGTGAACTACGAGCCCCATTGTTAATCCTTTAAAGGAAATTATTTGTAAATTTCGACAAGTAGAACAATGAATGGATCAGGTAGACGGTTGACATCGATGTATATATTGCTTCTATATAATCTACGAAACATATATGCATAGCATCCAAACAGTACAATTCGCCAATTTTTTGTTCTTCAAGTTTAAGTGAACTACGAGCCCCATTGTTAATCCTTTAAAGGAAATTATTTGTAAATTTCGACAAGTAGAACAACGAATGGAACAGGTAGACTGTTGAAATCATTGTATATATTGCTTCTAAATAGTCTAAGAAACATATATGCAAAGCATCCAAACAGTACAATTCGCCAATTTTTTGTTCTTCAAGTTTAAGTGAACTACGAGCCCCATTGTTAATCCTTTAACGGAAATTGTTTGTAAATTTCGGCAAGTAGAACAATGAATGGAACACGTAGACGGTTGACATCTTTGTATATATTGCATCCATATAGTCTAAGAAACATGTACGCAAAGCATCCAAACAGTACCATTCGCCAATTTTTTGTTCTTCAAGTTTAAGTGAACTACGAGCCCCATTGTTAATCCTTTAAAGGAAATTATTTGTAAATTTCGACAAGTAGAACAAGGAATGGAACAGGTAGACTGTTGAAATCATTGTATATATTGCTTCTAAATAGTCTAAGAAACATATATGCAAAGCATCCAAACAGTACCATTCGCCAATTTCTTGTTCTTCAAGTTTAAGTGAACAATGAGCCCCAATGGTTAATCCTTTATCGGAAATTACTTGTAATTTTAGACAAGTAGAACAATTAATGGAACAGGTAGACGGTTGAAATCTTTGTATATGTTGCATCTATATAGTCTAAGAAACCTATATGCAAAGCATCTAAATAGTACCATTCGCCAATTTTTTGTTCTTCAAGTTTAAGTGAACAAAGAGGCCCATTGATAATCATGAAACGGAAATTATTTGTAACTTTCGACAAGAAGAACAATAAATAGAACAGGTAGACGGTTAAATATTTGTATATATTGCTTCCGTATAGTCTAAGAAACATATATGGAAAGCATCGAAACAGTACCATTCGCCAATTTTTTGTTCTTCAAGGTTAAGTGAACAACGAGCCCCATTGTTAATCCTTTAAAGGAAATTATTTGTAAATTTCGACAAGTAGAACAATGATTGGAACACGTAGACGGTTGAAATATTATTATATATTGCTTCCATATAGTCTAAGAAACATATATGCAAAGCATCCAAACAGTACAATTATCCAATTTTTTGTTCTTCAAGTTTAAGTGAAGAATGAGCCCCAATGGTTAATCCTTTATCGGAAATTATTTGTAACTTTCGACAAGTAGAACAATGAATGGAACAGGTAGACTGTTGAAATCTTTGTATATATTGCTTCTATATAGTCTAAGAAACATATATGCAAAGCATCCAAACAGTACCAGTCGACAATTTTTTGTTCTTCAAGTTTAAGTGAACAAAGAGGCCCATTGATAATCATGAAACGGAAATTATTTGTAACTTTCGACAAGAAGAACAATAAATAGAACAGGTAGACGGTTAAATATTTGTATATATTGCTTCCGTATAGTCTAAGAAACATATATGCAAAGCATCCAAACAGTACCATTCGCCAATTTTTTGTTCTTCAAGGTTAAGTGAACAACGAGCCCCATTGTTAATCCTTTAAAGGAAATTATTTGTAAATTTCGACAAGTAGAACAACGATTGGAACACGTAGACGGTTGAAATATTATTATATATTGGTTCCATATAGTCTAAGAAACATATATGCAAAGCATCCAAACAGTACCATTCGCCAATTTTTTGTTCTTCAAGTTTAAGTGAACAACGAGCCCCATGGATAATCATGAAACGGAAATTATTTGTAACTTTCGACATGTAGAACAATGAATGGAACAGGTAGACGGTTGATATCGTTATATATATTGCTTCTATATAGTCTAAGATACATATATGCATAGCATCCACACAGTACAATTCGCCAATTAATTGTTCTTCAAGTTTAAGTGAACAACGAGCCCCATTGTTAATCCTTTAAAGGAAATTATTTGTAAATTTCGACAAGTAGAACAATGATTGGAACACGTAGACGGTTGAAATATTATTATATATTGCTTCCATATAGTCTAAGAAACATATATGCAAAGCATCCAAACAGTACCATTCGCCAATTTTTTGTTCTTCAAGTTTAAGTGAACAATGAGCCCCATTGTTACTCCTTTATCGGAAATTATTTGTAACTTTCAACAAGTAGAACAATGAATGGAACAGGTAGACGGTTGAAATCTTTGTATATATTGCTCCTACATAGTCTAAGAAACATATATGCAAAGCATCCAAACAGTACAATTATCCAATTTTTTGTTCTTCAAGTTTAAGTGAAGAATGAGCCCCAATGGTTAATCCTTTATCGGAAATTATTTGTAAATTTCGACAAGTAGAACAATGACTGTATCATGTAGACGGTTGAAATATTTGTATATATTGCTTCCGTATAGTCTAAGAAACATATATGCAAAGCATCCAAACAGTACCATTCGCCAATTTTTTGTTCTTCAAGTTTAAGTGAACTACGAGCCCCATTGTTAATACTTTAAAGGAAATTATTTGTAAATTTCGACAAGTAGAACAATGAATGGAACAGGTAGACTGTTGAAATCATTGTATATATTGCTTCTATATAGTCTAAGAAAGATATATGCATAGCGTCCAAACAGTACAATTCGCCAATTTTTTGCTCTTCAAGTTTAAGTGAACTACGAGCCCCATTGTTAATCCTTTAAAGGAAATTATTTGTAAATTTCGGCAAGTGGAACAATGAATGGAATAGGTAGACGGTTGAAATCATTGTATATATTGCTTCTATATAGTCTAAGAAACATATATGCAAAGCATCCAAACAGTACAATTCGCCAATTTCTTGTTCTTCAAGTTTAAGTAAACTACGATCCCCATTGTTAATCCCTTAACGGAAATTATTTGTAACTTTCTACAAGTAGAACAATGAATGGAACAGGTAGACGGTTGAAATCATTGTATATATTGCTTCTATATAGTCAAAGAAACATATCTGCAAATCATCCAAACAGTACAATTCGCCAATTATTTGATCTTCAAGTTTAAGTGAACTACGAGCCCCATTGTTAATACTTTAACGGAAATTATTTGTAACTTGCGACAAGTAGAACAATGAATGGAACAGGTAGACGGTTGAAATCAATTTATATATTGCTTCTATATAGTCTAAGAAACATATATGCAAAGCATCCAAAAAGTACCATTCGCCAATTTTTTGTTCTTCAAGTTTAAGTGAACAACGAGCCCCATTGTTAATCCTTTTAAGGAAATTATTTGTAATTTTCGACAAGTAGAACAATTAATGGAACAGGTAGACGGTTGAAATCTTTGTATATGTTGCATCTATATAGTCTAAGAAACCTATATGCAAAGCATCTAAATAGTACCATTCGCCAATTTTTTGTTCTTCAAGTTTAAGTGAACAACGAGCCCCATTGTTAATCCTTTAAAGGAAATTATTTGTAACTTTCGACAAGTAGAACAATTAATGGAACAGGTAGACGGTTGAAATCTTTGTATATATTGCTTCTATATAGTCAAAGAAACATATCTGCAAATCATCCAAACAGTACAATTCGCCAATTATTTGATCTTTAAGTTTACGTGAACTATGAGCCCCATTGTTAATACTTTAACGGAAATTAATTGTAACTTTCTACAAGTAGAACAATGATTGGAACACGTAGACGGTTGAAATCTTTGTATATATTGCTTCCATATAGTTTAAGAAACATATATGCAAAGCATCCGAACAGTACAATTCGCCAATTTTTTGTTCTTCAAGTTTAAGTGAACTACGAGCCCCATTGTTAATCCTTTAAAGGAAATTATTTGTAAATTTCGACAAGTAGAACAATGAATGGATCAGGTAGACGGTTGACATCGATGTATATATTGCTTCTATATAATCTACGAAACATATATGCATAGCATCCAAACAGTACAATTCGCCAATTTTTTGTTCTTCAAGTTTAAGTGAACTACGAGCCCCATTGTTAATCCTTTAAAGGAAATTATTTGTAAATTTCGACAAGTAGAACAACGAATGGAACAGGTAGACTGTTGAAATCATTGTATATATTGCTTCTAAATAGTCTAAGAAACATATATGCAAAGCATCCAAACAGTACAATTCGCCAATTTTTTGTTCTTCAAGTTTAAGTGAACTACGAGCCCCATTGTTAATCCTTTAACGGAAATTGTTTGTAAATTTCGGCAAGTAGAACAATGAATGGAACACGTAGACGGTTGACATCTTTGTATATATTGCATCCATATAGTCTAAGAAACATGTACGCAAAGCATCCAAACAGAACCATTCGCCAATTTTTTGTTCTTCAAGTTTAAGTGAACTACGAGCCCCATTGTTAATCCTTTAAAGGAAATTATTTGTAAATTTCGACAAGTAGAACAAGGAATGGAACAGGTAGACTGTTGAAATCATTGTATATATTGCTTCTAAATAGTCTAAGAAACATATATGCAAAGCATCCAAACAGTACCATTCGCCAATTTCTTGTTCTTCAAGTTTAAGTGAACAATGAGCCCCAATGGTTAATCCTTTATCGGAAATTACTTGTAATTTTAGACAAGTAGAACAATTAATGGAACAGGTAGACGGTTGAAATCTTTGTATATGTTGCATCTATATAGTCTAAGAAACCTATATGCAAAGCATCTAAATAGTACCATTCGCCAATTTTTTGTTCTTCAAGTTTAAGTGAACAACGAGCCCCATTGTTAATCCTTTAAAGGAAATTATTTGTAACTTTCGACAAGTAGAACAATTAATGGAACAGGTAGACGGTTGAAATCTTTGTATATATTGCTTCTATATAGTCAAAGAAACATATCTGCAAATCATCCAAACAGTACAATTCGCCAATTATTTGATCTTTAAGTTTACGTGAACTATGAGCCCCATTGTTAATACTTTAACGGAAATTAATTGTAACTTTCTACAAGTAGAACAATGATTGGAACACGTAGACGGTTGAAATCTTTGTATATATTGCTTCCATATAGTTTAAGAAACATATATGCAAAGCATCCGAACAGTACAATTCGCCAATTTTTTGTTCTTCAAGTTTAAGTGAACTACGAGCCCCATTGTTAATCCTTTAAAGGAAATTATTTGTAAATTTCGACAAGTAGAACAATGAATGGATCAGGTAGACGGTTGACATCGATGTATATATTGCTTCTATATAATCTACGAAACATATATGCATAGCATCCAAACAGTACAATTCGCCAATTTTTTGTTCTTCAAGTTTAAGTGAACTACGAGCCCCATTGTTAATCCTTTAAAGGAAATTATTTGTAAATTTCGACAAGTAGAACAACGAATGGAACAGGTAGACTGTTGAAATCATTGTATATATTGCTTCTAAATAGTCTAAGAAACATATATGCAAAGCATCCAAACAGTACAATTCGCCAATTTTTTGTTCTTCAAGTTTAAGTGAACTACGAGCCCCATTGTTAATCCTTTAACGGAAATTATTTGTAAATTTCGGCAAGTAGAACAATGAATGGAACACGTAGACGGTTGACATCTTTGTATATATTGCATCCATATAGTCTAAGAAACATGTACGCAAAGCATCCAAACAGTACCATTCGCCAATTTTTTGTTCTTCAAGTTTAAGTGAACTACGAGCCCCATTGTTAATCCTTTAAAGGAAATTATTTGTAAATTTCGACAAGTAGAACAAGGAATGGAACAGGTAGACTGTTGAAATCATTGTATATATTGCTTCTAAATAGTCTAAGAAACATATATGCAAAGCATCCAAACAGTACAATTCGCCAATTTTTTGTTCTTCAAGTTTAAGTGAACTACGAGCCCCATTGTTAATCCTTTAACGGAAATTAATTGTAACTTTCTACAAGTAGAACAATGAGTGGAACACGTAGACGGTTGAAATCTTTGAATATATTGCTTCCATATAGTCTAAGAAACATGTACGCAAAGCATCCAAACAGTACCATTCGCCAATTTCTTGTTCTTCAAGTTTAAGTGAACAATGAGCCCCAATGGTTAATCCTTTATCGGAAATTACTTGTAATTTTAGACAAGTAGAACAATGAATGGAACAGGTAGACGGTTGAAATCTTTGTATATATTGCTTCTAAATAGTCTAAGAAACATATATGCAAAGCATCCAAACAGTACAATTCGCCAATTTTTTGTTCTTCAAGTTTAAGTGAACTACGAGCCCCATTGTTAATCCATTAACGGAAATTAATTGTAACTTTCTACAAGTAGAACAATGATTGGAACACGTAGACGGTTGAAATCTTTGTATATATTGCTTCCATATAGTCTAAGAAACATATATGCAAAGCATCCAAACAGTACCATTCGCCAATTTTTTGTTCTTCAAGTTTAAGTGAACAACGAGCCCCATGGATAATCATGAAACGGAAATTATTTGTAACTTTCGACATGTAGAACAATGAATGGAACAGGTAGACGGTTGAAATCATTATATATATTGCTTCTATATAGTCTAAGAAACATATATGCATAGCATCCACACAGTACAATTCGCCAATTAATTGTTCTTCAAGTTTAAGTGAACAACGAGCCCCATTGTTAATCCTTTAAAGGAAATTATTTGTAACTTTCGACAAGTAGAACAATGAATGGAACAGGAGGACTGTTGAAATCTTTGTATATATTGCTTCTATATAGTCTAAGAAACATATATGCAAAGCATCCAAACAGTACCATTCGCCAATTTTTTGTTCTTCAAGTTTAAGTGAACTACGAGCCCCATTGTTAATCCTTTAAAGGAAATTATTTGTAAATTTCGACAAGTAGAACAATGAACGGAACAGGTAGACTGTTGAAATCATTGTATATATTGCTTCTATATAGTCGAAGAAACATATATGCAAAGCATCCAAACAGTACAATTCGCCAATTTTTTGTTCTTCTAGTTTAAGTGAACTACGATCCCCATTGTTAATCCCTTAACGGAAATTATTTGTAACTTTCGACAAGTAGAACAAAGAATGGAACAGGTAGACGGTTGAAACCATTGTATATATTGCTTCTATATAGTCTAAGAAACATATATGCAAAGCATCCAAATAGTACAATTCGACAATTTTTTGTACTTCAAGTTTAAGTGAACAATGAGCCCCAATGGTTAATCCTTTATCGGAAATTATTTGTAATTTTCGACAAGTAGAACAATGAATGGAACAGGTACACGGTTGATATCTTTGTATATATTGCTTCTATATAATCTAAGAAACATATATGCAAAGCATCCAAACAGTACAATTCGCCAATTATTTCATCTTCATGTTTAAGTGAACTACGAGCCCCATTGTTAATACTTTAACGGAAATTATTTGTAACTTGCGACAAGTAGAACAATGAGTGGAACAGGTGAGACGGTTGAAATCAATGTATATATTGCTTCTATATAGTCTAAGAAACATATATGCAAAGCATCCAAACAGTACCATTCGCCAATTTTTTGTTCTTCAAGTATAAGTGAACAATGAGCCTCAATGGTTAATCCTTTATCGGAAATTATTTGTAATTTTCGACAAGTAGAACAATGAATGGAACAGGTAGACGGTTGAAATGTTTGTATATACTGCTTCTATATAGTCTAAGAAACATATATGCAAACCGTCCAAACAGTACAATTCGCCAATTTTTTGCTCTTCAAGTTTAAGTGAACAGCGAGCCCCATTGATAATCATGAAATGGAAATTATTTGTAACTTTCTACAAGTGGAACAATGAATAGTACAGGTAGACGGGTGAAATCTTTCTATATATTGCTTCTAAATAGTCTAAGAAACATATATGAAAAGCATCCAAACAGTACAATTCGCCAATTTTTTGATCTTCAAGTTTAAGTGAACTACGAGCCCCATTGTTAATCCTTTAACGGAAATTAATTGTAACTTTCTACAAGTAGAACAATGATTGTAACACGTAGACGGTTGACATCTTTGTATATATTGCAACCATATAGTCTAAGAAACATGTACGCAAAGCATCCAAACAGTACCATTCGCCAATTTTTTGTTCTTCAAGTTTAAGTGAACTACGAGCCCCATTGTTAATCCTTTAAAGGAAATTATTTGTAAATTTCGACAAGTAGAACAACGAATGGAACAGGTAGACTGTTGAAATCATTGTATATATTGCTTCTAAATAGTCTAAGAAACATATATGCAAAGCATCCAAACAGTACAATTCGCCAATTTTTTGTTCTTCAAGTTTAAGTGAACTACGAGCCCCATTGTTAATCCTTTAACGGAAATTATTTGTAAATTTCGGCAAGTAGAACAATGAATGGAACACGTAGACGGTTGACATCTTTGTATATATTGCATCCATATAGTATAAGAAACATGTACGCAAAGCATCCAAACAGTACCATTCGCCAATTTTTTGTTCTTCAAGTTTAAGTGAACTACGAGCCCCATTGTTAATCCTTTAAAGGAAGTTATTTGTAAATATCGACAAGTAGAACAACGAATGGAACAGGTAGACTGTTGAAATCATTGTATATATTGCTTCTAAATAGTCTAAGAAACATATATGCAAAGCATCCAAACAGTACAATTCGCCAATTTTTTGTTCTTCAAGTTTAAGTGAACTACGAGCCCCATTGTTAATCCTTTAACGGAAATTAATTGTAACTTTCTACAAGTAGAACAACGAATGGAACAGGTAGACTGTTGAAATCATTGTATATATTGCTTCTAAATAGTCTAAGAAACATATATGCAAAGCATCCAAACAGTACAATTCGCCAATTTTTTGTTCTTCAAGTTTAAGTGAACTACGAGCCCCATTGTTAATCCTTTAACGGAAATTAATTGTAACTTTCTACAAGTAGAACAATGATTGGAACACGTAGACGGTTGAAATCTTTGTATATATTGCTTCCATATAGTCTAAGAAACATATATGCAAAGCATCCAAACAGTACAATTCGCCAATTTTTTGTTCTTCAAGTTTAAGTGAACTACGAGCCCCATTGTTAATCCTTTAACGGAAATTAATTGTAACTTTCTACAAGTAGAACAATGATTGGAACACGTAGACGGTTGAAATCTTTGTATATATTGCTTCCATATAGTCTAAGAAACATATATGCAAAGCATCCAAACAGTACCATTCGCCAATTTTTTGTTCTTCAAGTTTAAGTGAACAACGAGCCCCATGGATAATCATGAAACGGAAATTATTTGTAACTTTCGACATGTAGAACAATGAATGGAACAGGTAGACGGTTGAAATCATTATATATATTGCTTCTATATAGTCTAAGAAACATATATGCATAGCATCCACACAGTACAATTCGCCAATTAATTGTTCTTCAAGTTTAAGTGAACAACGAGCCCCATTGTTAATCCTTTAAAGGAAATTATTTGTAACTTTCGACAAGTAGAACAATGAATGGAACAGGAGGACTGTTGAAATCTTTGTATATATTGCTTCTATATAGTCTAAGAAACATATATGCAAAGCATCCAAACAGTACCATTCGCCAATTTTTTGTTCTTCAAGTTTAAGTGAACTACGAGCCCCATTGTTAATCCTTTAAAGGAAATTATTTGTAAATTTCGACAAGTAGAACAATGAATGGAACAGGTAGACTGTTGAAATCATTGTATATATTGCTTCTATATAGTCGAAGAAACATATATGCAAAGCATCCAAACAGTACAATTCGCCAATTTTTTGTTCTTCTAGTTTAAGTGAACTACGATCCCCATTGTTAATCCCTTAACGGAAATTATTTGTAACTTTCTACAAGTAGAACAATGATTGGAACACGTAGACGGTTGAAATCTTTGTATATATTGCTTCCATATAGTCTAAGAAACATATATGCAAAGCATCCAAACAGTACCATTCGCCAATTTTTTGTTCTTCAAGTTTAAGTGAACAACGAGCCCCATGGATAATCATGAAACGGAAATTATTTGTAACTTTCGACATGTAGAACAATGAATGGAACAGGTAGACGGTTGAAATCATTATATATATTGCTTCTATATAGTCTAAGAAACATATATGCATAGCATCCACACAGTACAATTCGCCAATTAATTGTTCTTCAAGTTTAAGTGAACAACGAGCCCCATTGTTAATCCTTTAAAGGAAATTATTTGTAACTTTCGACAAGTAGAACAATGAATGGAACAGGAGGACTGTTGAAATCTTTGTATATATTGCTTCTATATAGTCTAAGAAACATATATGCAAAGCATCCAAACAGTACCCTTCGCCAATTTTTTGTTCTTCAAGTTTAAGTGAACTACGAGCCCCATTGTTAATCCTTTAAAGGAAATTATTTGTAAATTTCGACAAGTAGAACAATGAATGGAACAGGTAGACGGTTGAAATGTTTGTATATACTGCTTCTATATAGTCTAAGAAACATATATGCAAACCGTCCAAACAGTACAATTCGCCAATTTTTTGCTCTTCAAGTTTAAGTGAACTACGAGCCCCATTGTTAATCCTTTATCGCAAATTATTTGTAATTTTCGGCAAGTAGAACAATGAATGGAACAGGTAGACGGTTGAAATCTTTGTATATATTGCTTCTATATAATCTAAGAAACATATATGCAAAGCATCTAAACAGTAACAATCGCCAATTTTTTGATCTTCAAGTTTAAGTGAATAGCGAGCCCCGTTGATAATCATGAAATGGAAATTATTTGTAACTTTCTACAAGTGGAACAATGAATAGTACAGGTAGACGGGTGAAATCTTTCTATATATTGCTTCTAAATAGTCTAAGAAACATATATGAAAAGCATCCAAACAGTACAATTCGCCAATTTTTTGATCTTCAAGTTTAAGTGAACTACGAGCCCCATTGTTAATCCTTTAACGGAAATTAATTGTAACTTTCTACAAGTAGAACAATGATTGTAACACGTGGACGGTTGAAATCATTGTATATATTGCTTCTATATAATCTAAGAAACATATATTCAAAGCATCCAAACAGTACAATTCGCCAATTTTTTGTTCTTCAAGTTTAAGTGAACTACGAGCCCCATTGTTAAAACTTTAACGGAAATTATTTGTAACTTGCGATAAGTAGAACAATGAATGGAACAGGTAGACGGTTGAAATCTTTGTATATATTGCTTCTATATAATCTACGAAACATATATGCATAGCATCCAAACAGTACAATTCGCCAATTTTTTGTTCTTCAAGTTTAAGTGAACTACGAGCCCCATTGTTAATCCTTTAACGGAAATTAATTGTAACTTTCTACAAGTAGAACAATGATTGGAACACGTAGACGGTTGAAATCTTTGTATATATTGCTTCCATATAGTCTAAGAAACATGTACGCAAAGCATCCAAACAGTACCATTCGCCAATTTCTTGTTCTTCAAGTTTAAGTGAACAATGAGCCCCAATGGTTAATCCTTTATCGGAAATTACTTGTAATTTTCGACAAGTAGAACAATGAATGGAACAGGTAGACGGTTGAAATCTTTGTATATATTGCTTCTATATAATCTAAGAAACATATATTCAAAGCATCCAAACAGTACCATTCGCCAATTTTTTGTTCTTCAAGTTTAAGTGAACTAAGAGCCCCATTGTTAATCCTTTAAAGGAAATTATTTGTAAATTTCGACAAGTAGAACAATGAATGGAACAGGTAGACTGTTGAAATCATTGTATATATTGCTTCTATATAGTCTAAGAAACATATATGCATAGCATCTAAACAGTAACAATCGCCAATTTTTTGATCTTCAAGTTTAAGTGAACAGCGAGCCCCATTGATAATCATGAAATGGAAATTATTTGTAACATTCTACAAGTAGAACAATGAATAGTACAGGTAGACGGGTGAAATCTTTCTATATATTGCTTCTAAATAGTCTAAGAAACATATATGAAAAGCATCCAAACAGTACAATTCGCCAATTTTTTGTTCTTCAAGTTTAAGTGAACTACGAGCCCCATTGTTAATCCTTTAAAGGAAATTATTTCTAAATTTCGGCAAGTAGAACAATGAATGGATCATGTAGACGGTTGAAATCATTGTATATATTGCTTCTATATAGTCTACGAAACATATATGCAAAGCATCCAAACAGTACCATTCGCCAATTTTTTGTTCTTCAAGTTTAAGTGAACAATGAGCCCCATTGTTAATCCTTTATCGGAAATTATTTGTAACTTTCGACAAGTAGAACATTGAATGGAACAGGTAGACGGTTGAAATCTTTGTATATATTGCTTCTATATAGTATAAGAAACATATATGCAATGCATCCAAACAGTACAATTCGCCAATTTTTTGTTCTTCAAGTTTAAGTGAACAATGAGCCCCAATGGTTAATCCGTTATCGGAAATTATTTGTAACTTTCGACAAGTAGAACAATGAATGGAACAGGTAGACGGTTGAAATCTTTGTATATATTGCTTCTATACAGTCTAAGAAACATATATGCAAAGCATCCAAACAGTACAATTCGCCAATTTATTGTTCTTCAAGTTTAAGTAAACAACGATCCCCATTGTTAATCCCTTAACGGAAATTATTTGTAACTTTCGACAAGTAGAACAATGAATGGAACAGGTAGACGGTTGAAATCATTGTATATATTGCTTCTATATAATCTAAGAGACACATATGCAAAGCATCCAAACAGTACAATTCGCCAATTATTTCATCTTCATGTTTAAGTGAACTACGAGCCCCATTGTTAATCCTTTAAAGGAAATTATTTGTAATTTTCGACAAGCAGGACAATGAATGGAACAGGTAGACGGTTGAAATCATTGTATATATTGCATCCATATAGTCTAAGAAACATATATGCAAAGCATCTAATCAGTAACAATCGCCAATTTTTTGATCTTCAAGTTTAAGTGAACAGCGAGCCCCATTGATAATCATGAAATGGAAATTATTTGTAACTTTCTACAAGTAGAACAATGAATAGTACAGGTAGACGGGTGAAATTCTTTCTATATATTGCTTATAAATAGTCTAAGAAACATATATGCAAAGCATCCAAACAGTACAATTCGCCAATTTTTTGTTCTTCAAGTTTAAGTGAACTACGAGCCCCATTGTTAATCCTTTAAAGGAAATTATTTGTAAATTTCGACAAGTAGAACAATGAATGGATCAGGTAGACGGTTGACATCTTTGTATATATTGCTTCTATATAATCTACGAAACATATATGCATAGCATCCAAACAGTACAATTCGCCAATTTTTTGTTCTTCAAGTTTAAGTGAACTACGAGCCCCATTGTTAATCCTTTAACGGAAATTAATTGTAACTTTCTACAAGTAGAACAATGATTGGAACACGTAGACGGTTGAAATCTTTGTATATATTGCTTCCATATAGTCTAAGAAACATGTACGCAAAGCATTCAAACAGTACCATTCGCCAATTTCTTGTTCTTCAAGTCTAAGTGAACAATGAGCCCCAATGGTTAATCCTTTATCGGAAATTACTTGTAACTTTCGACAAGTAGAACAATGAATGGAACAGGTAGACGGTTGAAATCATTGTATATATTGCTTCTATATAATCTAAGAAACATATATTCAAAGCATCCAAACAGTACCATTCGCCAATTTTTTGTTCTTCAAGTTTAAGTGAACTACGAGCCCCATTGTTAATCCTTTAAAGGAAATTATTTGTAAATTTCGACAAGTAGAACAATGAATGGAACAGGTAGACTGTTGAAATCATTGTATATATTGCTTCTATATAGTCTAAGAAAGATATATACATAGCGTCCAAACAGTACAATTCGCCAATTTTTTGCTCTTCAAGTTTAAGTGAACTACGAGCCCCATTGTTAATCCTTTAAAGGAAATTATTTGTAAATTTCGGCAAGTGGAACAATGAATGGAATAGGTAGACGGTTGAAATCATTGTATATATTGCTTCTATATAGTCTAAGAAACATATATGCAAAGCATCCAAACAGTACAATTCGCCAATTTCTTGTTCTTCAAGTTTAAGTAAACTACGATCCCCATTGTTAATCCCTTAACGGAAATTATTTGTAACTTTCTACAAGTAGAACAATGAATGGAACAGGTAGACGGTTGAAATCATTGTATATATTGCTTCTATATAGTCAAAGAAACATATCTGCAAATCATCCAAACAGTACAATTCGCCAATTATTTGATCTTCAAGTTTAAGTGAACTACGAGCCCCATTGTTAATACTTTAACGGAAATTATTTGTAACTTGCGACAAGTAGAACAATGAATGGAACAGGTAGACGGTTGAAATCAATTTATATATTGCTTCTATATAGTCTAAGAAACATATATGCAAAGCATCCAAACAGTACCATTCGCCAATTTTTTGTTCTTCAAGTTTAAGTGAACAACGAGCCCCATTGTTAATCCTTTTAAGGAAATTATTTGTAATTTTCGACAAGTAGAACAATTAATGGAACAGGTAGACGGTTGAAATCTTTGTATATGTTGCATCTATATAGTCTAAGAAACCTATATGCAAAGCATCTAAACAGTACCATTCGCCAATTTTTTGTTCTTCAAGTTTAAGTGAACAACGAGCCCCATTGTTAATCCTTTAAAGGAAATTATTTGTAACTTTCGACAAGTAGAACAATTAATGGAACAGGTAGACGGTTGAAATCTTTGTATATATTGCTTCTATATAGTCAAAGAAACATATCTGCAAATCATCCAAACAGTACAATTCGCCAATTATTTGATCTTTAAGTTTACGTGAACTATGAGCCCCATTGTTAATACTTTAACGGAAATTAATTGTAACTTTCTACAAGTAGAACAATGATTGGAACACGTAGACGGTTGAAATCTTTGTATATATTGCTTCCATATAGTTTAAGAAACATATATGCAAAGCATCCAAACAGTACAATTCGCCAATTTTTTGTTCTTCAAGTTTAAGTGAACTACGAGCCCCATTGTTAATCCTTTAAAGGAAATTATTTGTAAATTTCGACAAGTAGAACAATGAATGGATCAGGTAGACGGTTGAAATCGATGTATATATTGCTTCTATATAATCTACGAAACATATATGCATAGCATCCAAACAGTACAATTCGCCAATTTTTTGTTCTTCAAGTTTAAGTGAACTACGAGCCCCATTGTTAATCCTTTAAAGGAAATTATTTGTAAATTTCGACAAGTAGAACAACGAATGGAACAGGTAGACTGTTGAAATCATTGTATATATTGCTTCTAAATAGTCTAAGAAACATATATGCAAAGCATCCAAACAGTACAATTCGCCAATTTTTTGTTCTTCAAGTTTAAGTGAACTACGAGCCCCATTGTTAATCCTTTAACGGAAATTATTTGTAAATTTCGGCAAGTAGAACAATGAATGGAACACGTAGACGGTTGACATCTTTGTATATATTGCATCCATATAGTCTAAGAAACATGTACGCAAAGCATCCAAACAGTACCATTCGCCAATTTTTTGTTCTTCAAGCTTAAGTGAACTACGAGCCCCATTGTTAATCCTTTAAAGGAAATTATTTATAAATTTCGACAAGTAGAACAACGAATGGAACAGGTAGACTGTTGAAATCATTGTATATATTGCTTCTAAATAGTCTAAGAAACATATATGCAAAGCATCCAAACAGTACAATTCGCCAATTTTTTGTTCTTCAAGTTTAAGTGAACTACGAGCCCCATTGTTAATCCTTTAACGGAAATTAATTGTAACTTTCTACAAGTAGAACAATGATTGGAACACGTAGACGGTTGAAATCTTTGTATATATTGCTTCCATATAGTCTAAGAAACATATATGCAAAGCATCCAAACAGTACCATTCGCCAATTTTTTGTTCTTCAAGTTTAAGTGAACAACGAGCCCCATGGATAATCATGAAACGGAAATTATTTGTAACTTTCGACATGTAGAACAATGAATGGAACAGGTAGACGGTTGAAATCATTATATATATTGCTTCTATATAGTCTAACAAACATATATGCATAGCATCCACACAGTACAATTCGCCAATTAATTGTTCTTCAAGTTTAAGTGAACAACGAGCCCCATTGTTAATCATTTAAAGGAAATTATTTGTAACTTTCGACAAGTAGAACAATGAATGGAACAGGAGGACTGTTGAAATCTTTGTATATATTGCTTCTATATAGTCTAAGAAACATATATGCAAAGCATCCAAACAGTACCATTCGCCAATTTTTTGTTCTTCAAGTTTAAGTGAACTACGAGCCCCATTGTTAATCCTTTAAAGGAAATTATTTGTAAATTTCGACAAGTAGAACAATGAATGGAACAGGTAGACTGTTGAAATCATTGTATATATTGCTTCTATATAGTCGAAGAAACATATATGCAAAGCATCCAAACAGTACCATTCGCCAATTTTTTGTTCTTCAAGTTTAAGTGAACTACGAGCCCCATTGTTAATCCTTTAAAGGAAATTATTTGTAAATTTCGACAAGTAGAACAATGAATGGAACAGGTAGACTGTTGAAATCATTGTATATATTGCTTCTATATAGTCGAAGAAACATATATGCAAAGCATCCAAACAGTACAATTCGCCAATTTTTTGTTCTTCTAGTTTAAGTGAACTACGATCCCCATTGTTAATCCCTTAACGGAAATTATTTGTAACTTTCGACAAGTAGAACAATGAATGGAACAGGTAGACGGTTGAAACCATTGTATATATTGCTTCTATATAGTCTAAGAAACATATATGCAAAGCATCCAAATAGTACAATTCGACAATTTTTTGTTCTTCAAGTTTAAGTGAACAATGAGCCCCAATGGTTAATCCTTTATCGGAAATTATTTGTAATTTTCGACAAGTAGAACAATGAATGGAACAGGTACACGGTTGATATCTTTGTATATATTGCTTCTATATAATCTAAGAAACATATATGCAAAGCATCCAAACAGTACAATTCGCCAATTATTTCATCTTCATGTTTAAGTGAACTACGAGCCCCATTGTTAATACTTTAACGGAAATTATTTGTAACTTGCGACAAGTAGAACAATGAGTGGAACAGGTGAGACGGTTGAAATCAATGTATATATTGCTTCTATATAGCCTAAGAAACATATATGCAAAGCATCCAAACAGTACCATTCGCCAATTTTTTGTTCTTCAAGTATAAGTGAACAATGAGCCTCAATGGTTAATCCTTTATCGGAAATAATTTGTAATTTTCGACAAGTAGAACAATGAATGGAACAGGTAAACGGTTGAAATGTTTGTATATACAAGCTTCTATATAGTCTAAGAAACATATATGCAAACCGTCCAAACAGTACAATTCGCCAATTTTTTGCTCTTCAAGTTTAAGTGAACTACGAGCCCCATTGTTAATCCTTTATCGCAAATTATTTGTAATTTTCGGCAAGTAGAACAATGAATGGAACAGGTAGACGGTTGAAATCTTTGTATATATTGCTTCTATATAATCTAAGAAACATATATGCAAAGCATCTAAACAGTAACAATCGCCAATTTTTTGATCTTCAAGTTTAAGTGAACAGCGAGCCCCATTGATAATCATGAAATGGAAATTATTTGTAACTTTCTACAAGTGGAACAATGAATAGTACAGGTAGACGGGTGAAATCTTTCTATATATTGCTTCTAAATAGTCTAAGAAACATATATGAAAAGCATCCAAACAGTACAATTCGCCAATTTTTTGATCTTCAAGTTTAAGTGAACTACGAGCCCCATTGTTAATCCTTTAACGGAAATTAATTGTAACTTTCTACAAGTAGAACAATGATTGTAACACGTAGACGGTTGACATCTTTGTATATATTGCATCCATATAGTCTAAGAAACATGTACGCAAAGCATCCAAACAGTACCATTCGCCAATTAATTGTTCTTCAAGTTTAAGTGAACTACGAGCCCCATTGTTAATCCTTTAAAGGAAATTATTTGTAAATTTCGACAAGTAGAACAACGAATGGAACAGGTAGACTGTTGAAATCATTGTATATATTGCTTCTAAATAGTCTAAGAAACATATATGCAAAGCATCCAAACAGTACAATTCGCCAATTTTTTGTTCTTCAAGTTTAAGTGAACTACGAGCCCCATTGTTAATCCTTTAACGGAAATTAATTGTAACTTTCTACAAGTAGAACAATGATTGGAACACGTAGACGGTTGAAATCTCTGTATATGTTGCTTCCATATAGTCTAAGAAACATATATGCAAAGCATCCAAACAGTACCATTCGCCAATTTTTTGTTCTTCAAGTTTAAGTGAACAACGAGCCCCATGGATAATCATGAAACGGAAATTATTTGTAACTTTCGACATGTAGAACAATGAATGGAACAGGTAGACGGTTGAAATCATTATATATATTGCTTCTATATAGTCTAAGAAACATATATGCATAGCATCCACACAGTACAATTCGCCAATTAATTGTTCTTCAAGTTTAAGTGAACAACGAGCCCCATTGTTAATCCTTTAAAGGAAATTATTTGTAACTTTCGACAAGTAGAACAATGAATGGAACAGGAGGACTGTTGAAATCTTTGTATATATTGCTTCTATATAGTCTAAGAAACATATATGCAAAGCATCCAAACAGTACCATTCGCCAATTTTTTGTTCTTCAAGTTTAAGTGAACTACGAGCCCCATTGTTAATCCTTTAAAGGAAATTATTTGTAAATTTCGACAAGTAGAACAATGAATGGAACAGGTAGACTGTTGAAATCATTGTATATATTGCTTCTATATAGTCGAAGAAACATATATGCAAAGCATCCAAACAGTACAATTCGCCAATTTTTTGTTCTTCTAGTTTAAGTGAACTACGATCCCCATTGTTAATCCCTTAACGGAAATTATTTGTAACTTTCGACAAGTAGAACAATGAATGGAACAGGTAGACGGTTGAAATCTTTGTATATGTTGCTTCTATATAGTCTAAGAAACCTATATGCAAAGCATCTAAACAGTAACATTCGCCAATTGTTTGATCTTCAAGTTTAAGTGAACAATGAGCCCCATTGTTAATCCTTTATCGGAAATTAATTGTAACTTTCGACAAGTAGAACAATGATTGGAACACGTAGACGGTTGAAATCTTTGTATATATTGCTTCCATATAGTCTAAGAAACATGTACGCAAAGCATCCAAACAGTACCATTCGCCAATTTTTTGTTCTTCAAGTTTAAGTGAACAATGAGACCCATTGTTAATCCTTTATCGGAAATTATTTGTAACTTTCGACAAGTAGAACAATGAATGGAACAGGTAGACGGTTGAAATCTTTGTATATATTGCTTCTATATAGTCTAAGAAACATATATGCAAAGCATCCAAACAGTACAATTCGCCAAATTTTTGTTCTTCAAGATTAAGTGAACAATGAACCCCAATGGTTAATCCTTTATCGGAAATTATTTGTAACTTTCGACAAGTAGAACAATGAATGGAACAGGTAGACGGTTGAAATCTTTGTATATATTGCTTCTATATAGTCTAAGAAACATGTACGCAAAGCATCCAAACAGTACCATTCGCCAATCTTTTGGTCTTCAAGTTTATGTGAACAATGAGCCCCAATGGTTAATCCTTTATCGGAAATTATTTGTAATTTTCGACAAGTAGAACAATGAATGGAACAGGTAGACGGTTGAAATCTTTGTATATATTGCTTCTATATAGTCTAAAAAACATATATGCAAAGCATCCAAACAGTACAATTCGCCAATTTTTTGTTCTTCAAGTTTAAGTGAACAATGAGCCCCAATGGTTAATCCTTTATCGGTAATTATTTGTAACTTTCGACAAGTAGAACAATGAATGGAACAGGTAGACGGTTGAAATCATTGTATATATTGCGTCTATATAGTCTATGAAACATATATGCAAAGCATCCAAACAGTACAATTCGCCAATTTTCTGTTCTTCAAGTTTAAGTGAACAATGAGCCCCAATGGTTAATCCTTTATCGGAAATTATTTGTAAATTTCGACAAGTAGAACAATGATTGGAACACACAGACGGTCGAAATCTTTGTATATATTGCTTCCATATAGTCTAAGAAACATATATGCAAAGCATCCAAACAGTACCATTCGCCAATTTTTTGTTCTTCAAGTTTAAGTGAACAATGAGCCCCAATGGTTAATCCTTTATCGGAAATTACTTATAATTTTCGACAAGTAGAACAATGAATGGAACAGGTAGACGGTTGAAATCTTTCTATATATTGCTTCTAAATAGTCTAAGAAACATATATGCAAAGCATCCAAACAGTACCTGTCGCCAATTTTTTGTTCTTCAAGTTTAAGTGAACAACGAGGCCCATTAAAAATCATGAAACGGAAATTATTTCTAATTTTCGACAAGAAGAACAATGAATAGAACAGGTAGACGGTTGAAATCTTTGTATATGTTGCTTCTATATAGTCTAAGAAACCTATATGCAAAGCATCTAAACAGTAACATTCGCCAATTGTTTGATCTTCAAGTTTAAGTGAACAATGAGCCCCATTGTTAATCCTTTATCGGAAATTAATTGTAACTTTCGACAAGTAGAACAATGAATGGAACAGGTAGACGGTTGGAATCTTTGTATATATTGCTTCCATATAATCTAAGAAACATATATGCAAAGCATCCAAACAGTACAATTCGCCAATTTTTTGTTCTTCAAGTTTAAGTGAACAATGAGCCCCAATGGTTAATCCGTTATCGGAAATTATTTGTAACTTTCGACAAGTAGAACAATGAATGGAACAGGTAGACGGTTGAAATCTTTGTATATATTGCTTCTATATAGTCTAAGAAACATATACGCAAAGCATCCAAACAGTACCATTCGCCAATTTTTTGTTCTTCCATTTTAAGTGAACTACGAGCCCCATTGTTAATCCTTTAAAGGAAATTATTTGTAAATTTCGACAAGTAGAACAATGAATGGAACAGGTAGACTGTTGAAATCATTGTATATATTGCTTCTATATAGTCTAAGAAACATATATGCAAAGCATCCAAATAGTACAATAAGACAATTTTTTGTTCTTCAAGATTAAGTGAACAATGAGCCCCAATGGTTAATCCGTTATCGGAAATTATTTGTAACTTTCGACAAGTAGAACAATGAATGGAACAGGTAGACGGTTGAAATCTTTGTATATATTGCTTCTATATAATCTAAGAAACATATATGCAAAGCATCCAAACAGTACAATTCGCCAATTTTTTGTTCATCAAGTTTAAGTGAACTACGAGCCCCATTGTTAATCCTTTAACGGAAATTAATTGTAACTTTCTACAAGTAGAACAATGATTGGAACACGTAGACGGTTGAAATCTTTGTATATATTGCTTCCATATAGTCTAAGAAACATATATGCGAAGCATCCAAAGAGTACCATTCGCCAATTTTTTGTCCTTCAAGTTTAAGTGAACAATGAGCCCCATTGTTAATCCTTTATCGGAAATTATTTGTAACTTTCGACAAGTAGAACAATGAATGGAACAGGTAGACGGTTGAAATCTTTGTATATATTGCTTCCATATAATCTAAGAAACATATATGCAAAGCATCCAAACAGTACAATTCGCCAATTTTTTGTTCTTCAAGTTTAAGTGAACTACGAGCCCCATTGTTAATCCTTTAACGGAAATTAATTGTAACTTTCTACAAGTAGAACAATGATTGGAACACGTAGACGGATGAAATCTTTCTATATATTGCTTCCATATAGTCTAAGAAACATATATGCAAAGCATCCAAACAGTACCATTCGCCAATTTTTTGTCCTTCAAGTTTAAGTGAACAATGAGCCCCATTGTTAATCCTTTATCGGAAATTATTTGTAACTTTCGACAAGTAGAACAATGAATGGAACAGGTAGACGGTTGAAATCTTTGTATATATTGCTTCTATATAGTCTAAAAAACATATATGCAAAGCATCCAAATAGTACAATTCGCCAATTTTTTGTTCTTCAAGTTTAAGTGAACAATGAGCCCCAATGGTTAATCCTTTATCGGTAATTATTTGTAACTTTCGACAAGTAGAACAATGAATGGAACAGGTAGACGGTTGAAATCATTGTATATATTGCGTCTATATAGTCTATGAAACATATATGCAAAGCATTCAAACAGTACAATTCGCCAATTTTCTGTTCTTCAAGTTTAAGTGAACAATGAGCCCCAATGGTTAATCCTTTATCGGTAATTATTTGTAACTTTCGACAAGTAGAACAATGAATGGAACAGGTAGACGGTTGAAATCATTGTATATATTGCGTCTATATAGTCTAAGAAACATATATGCAAAGCATCCAAACAGTACCATTCGCCAATTTTTTGTCCTTCAAGTTTAAGTGAACAATGAGCCCCATTGTTAATCCTTTATCGGAAATTATTTGTAACTTTCGACAAGTAGAACAATGAATGGAACAGGTAGACGGTTGAAATCTTTGTATATATTGCTTCTATATAGTCTAAGAAACATGTACGCAAAGCATCCAAACAGTACCATTCGCCAATTTTTTGGTCTCCAAGTTTATGTGAACAATGAGCCCCAATGGTTAATCCTTTATCGGAAATTATTTGTAATTTTCGACAAGTAGAACAATGAATGGAACAGGTAGACGGTTGAAATATTTGTATATATTGCTTCTATATAATATAAGAAACATATATTCAAAGCATCCAAACAGTACCATTCGCCAATTTTTTGTTCTTCAAGTTTAAGTGAACTACGAGCCCCATTGTTAATCCTTTAAAGGAAATTATTTGTAAATTTCGACAAGTAGAACAATGAATGGATCAGGTAGACGGTTGATATCATTTTATATATTGCTTCTATATAATCTTCGAAACATATATGCAAAGCATCCAAACAGTACAATTCGCCAATTTTGTGTTCTTCAAGTTTAAGTGAACTACGAGCCCTATTGTTAATCCTTTAACGGAAATTAATTGTAACTTTCTACAAGTAGAACAATGATTGGAACACGTAGACGGTTGAAATCTTTGTATATATTGCTTCCATATAGTCTAAGAAACATGTACGCAAAGCATCCAAACAGTACCATTCGCCAATTTTTTGTTCTTCAAGTTTAAGTGAACAATGAGACCCATTGTTAATCCTTTATCGGAAATTATTTGTAACTTTCGACAAGTAGAACAATGAATGGAACAGGTAGACGGTTGAAATCTTTGTATATATTGCTTCTATATAGTCTAAAAAACATATATGCAAAGCATCCAAATAGTACAATTCGCCAATTTTTTGTTCTTCAAGTTTAAGTGAACAATGAGCCCCAATGGTTAATCCTTTATCGGTAATTATTTGTAACTTTCGACAAGTAGAACAATGAATGGAACAGGTAGACGGTTGAAATCATTGTATATATTGCGTCTATATAGTCTATGAAACATATATGCAAAGCATTCAAACAGTACAATTCGCCAATTTTCTGTTCTTCAAGTTTAAGTGAACAATGAGCCCCAATGGTTAATCCTTTATCGGTAATTATTTGTAACTTTCGACAAGTAGAACAATGAATGGAACAGGTAGACGGTTGAAATCATTGTATATATTGCGTCTATAAAGTCTAAGAAACATATATGCAAAGCATCCAAACAGTACAATTCGCCAATTTTTTGTTCTTCAAGTTTAAGTGAACTACGAGCCCCATTGTTAATCCTTTAACGGAAATTAATTGTAAATTTCTACAAGTAGAACAATGAGTGGAACACGTAGACGGTTGAAATCTTTGAATATATTGCTTCCATATAGTCTAAGAAACATGTACGCAAAGCATCCAAACAGTACCATTCGCCAATTTCTTGTTCTTCAAGTTTAAGTGAACAATGAGCCCCAATGGTTAATCCTTTATCGGAAATTACTTGTAATTTTAGACAAGTAGAACAATGAATGGAACAGGTAGACGGTTGAAATCTTTGTATATATTGCTTCTATATAGTCTAAGAAACATATATGCAAAGCATCCAAACAGTACAATTCGCCAATTTATTGTTCTTCAAGTTTAAGTGAACTACGAGCCCCATTGTTAATCCTTTAAAGGAAATTATTTGTAAATTTCGACAAGTAGAACAATGAATGGAACAGGTAGACGGATGAAATCTTTGTATATGTTGCTTCTATATAGTCTAAGAAACCTATATGCAAAGCATCCAAACAGTACAATTCGCCAATTTTTTGTTCTTCAAGTTTAAGTGAACTACGAGCCCCATTGTTAATCCTTTAAAGGAAATTATTTGTAAATTTCGACAAGTAGAACAATGAATGGAACAGGTAGACGGATGAAATCTTTGTATATATTGCTTCCATATAGTCTAAGAAACATGTACGCAAAGCATCCAAACAGTACCATTCGCCAATTTTTTGTTCTTCAAGTTTAAGTGAACAATGAGCCCCAATGGTTAATCCTTTATCGGAAATTATTTGTAATTTTCGACAAGTAGAACAATGAATGGAACAGGTAGATGGTTGAAATCTTTGTATATATTGCTTCTATATAATCTAAGAAACATACATGCAAAGCATCCAAACAGTACCATTCGCCAATTTTTTGTTCCTCAAGTTTAAGTGAACAATGAGCCCCAATGGTTAATCCGTTATCGGAAATTATTTGTAACTTTCGACAAGTAGAACAATGAATGGAACAGGTAGACTGTTGAAATCATTGTATATATTGCTACCATATAGTCTAAGAAACATGTACGCAAAGCATCCAAACAGTACCATTCGCCAATTTTTTGTCCTTCAAGTTTAAGTGAACAATGAGCCCCATTGTTAATCCTTTATCGGAAATTATTTGTAACTTTCGACAAGTAGAACAATGAATGGAAAAGGTAGACGGTTGAAATCTTTGTATATGTTGCTTCTATATAGTCTAAGAAACCTATATGCAAAGCATCCAAACAGTACCATTCGCCACTTTTTTGTTCTTCAAGTTGAAGTGAACAACGAGCCCCATTGTTAATCCTTTAAAGGAAATTATTTGTAAATTTCGACAAGTAGAACAATGATTGGAACACGTAGACGGTTGAAATCTTTGTATATATTGCTTCTACATAGTATAAGAAACATATATGCAAAGCATCCAAACAGTACAATTCGCCAATTTTTTGTTCCTCAAGTTTAAGTGAACAATGAGCCCCAATGGTTAATCCGTTATCGGAAATTATTTGTAACTTTCGACAAGTAGAACAATGAATGGAACAGGTAGACTGTTGAAATCATTGTATATATTGCTACCATATAGTCTAAGAAACATGTACGCAAAGCATCCAAACAGTACCATTCGCCAATTTTTTGTCCTTCAAGTTTAAGTGAACTACGAGCCCCATTGTTAATCCTTTAAAGGAAATTATTTGTAAATTTCGACAAGTAGAACAATGAATGGAACAGGTAGACGGATGAAATCTTTGTATATGTTGCTTCTATATAGTCTAAGAAACCTATATGCAAAGCATCCAAACAGTACAATTCGCCAATTTTTTGTTCTTCAAGTTTAAGTGAACTACGAGCCCCATTGTTAATCCTTTAAAGGAAATTATTTGTAAATTTCGACAAGTAGAACAATGAATAGAACAGGTAGACGGTTGAAATCTTTGTATATGTTGCTTCTATATAGTCTAAGAAACCTATGTGCAAAGCGTCCAAACAGTACCATTCGCCACTTTTTTGTTCTTCAAGTTTAAGTGAACAACGAGCCCCATTGTTAATCCTTTAAAGGAAATTATTTGTAAATTTCGACAAGTAGAACAATGATTGGAACACGTAGACGGTTGAAATCTTTGTATATATTGCTTCCATATAGTCTAAGAAACATGTACACAAAGCATCCAAACAGTACCATTCGCCAATTTTTTGGTCTTCAAGTTTAAGTGAACAATGAGCCCCAATGGTTAATCCTTTATCGGAAATTATTTGTAATTTTCGACAAGTAGAACAATGAATGGATCAGGTAGACGGTTGAAACCATTGTATATATTGCTTCTATATAATCTACGAAACATATATGCAAAGCATCCAAACAGTCCAATTCGCCAATTTTTTGTTCTTCAAGTTTAAGTGAACTACGAGCCCCATTGTTAATCCTTTAACGGAAATTAATTGTAACTTTCTACAAGTAGAACAATGATTGGAACACGTAGACGGTTGAAATCTTTGTATATATTGCTTCCATATAGTCTAAGAAACATATATGCAAAGCATCCAAACAGTACCATTCGCCAATTTTTTATTCTTCAAGTTTAAGTGAACAATGAGGCCCATTGTTAATCCTTTATCGGAAATTATTTGTAACTTTCGACATGTAGAACAATGAATGGAACAGGTAGACGGTTGAAATCTTTGTATATATTGCTTCTATATAGTATAAGAAACATATATGCAAAGCATCCAAACAGTACAATTCGCCAATTTTTTGTTCTTCAAGTTTAAGTGAACTACGAGCCCCATTGTTAATCCTTTAAAGGAAATTATTTGTAAATTTCGACAAGTAGAACAATGAATAGAACAGGTAGACGGTTGAAATCATGGTATATGTTGCTTCTATATAGTCTAAGAAACCTATATGCAATGCATCCAAACAGTACCATTCGCCACTTTTTTGTTCTTCAAGTTGAAGTGAACAACGAGCCCCATTGTTAATCCTTTAAAGGAAATTATTTGTAAATTTCGACAAGTAGAACAATGATTGGAACACGTAGACGGTTGAAATCTTTGTATATATTGCTTCTATATAGTATAAGAAACATATACGCAAAGCGTCCAAACAGTACAATTCGCCAATTATTTGATCTTCAAGTTTAAGTAAAATACTATCCCCATTGTTAATCCTTTAAAGGAAATTATTTGTAAATTTCGACAAGTAGAACAATGATTGGAACACGTAGACGCTTGAAATCTTTGTATATATTGCTTCTATATAGTCTAAGAAACATATATGCAAAGCATCCAAACAGTACCATTCGCCAATTTTTTGTTCTTCAAGTTTAAGTGAACAACGAGCCCCATTGTTAATCCTTTAAAGGAAATTATTTGTAAATTTCGACAAGTAGAACAATGATTGGAACACGTAGACGGTTGAAATCTTTGTATATATTGCTTGCATATAGTCTAAGAAACATGTACGCAAAGCATCCAAACAGTACCATTCGCCAATTTTTTGGTCTTCAAGTTTAAGTGAACAATGAGCCCCATGGTTAATCCATTATCGGAAATTATTTGTAATTTTCGACAAGTAGAACAATGAATGGAACAGGTAGACGGTTGAAATATTTGTATATATTGCTTCTATATAGTATAAGAAACATATATGCAAAGCATCCAAACAGTAAAATTCGCCAATTTTTTGTTCTTCAAGTTTAAGTAAACAACGATCCCCATTGTTAATCCCTTAACGGAAATTATTTGTAACTTTCGACAAGTAGAACAATGATTGGAACACGTAGACGGTTGAAATCTTTGTATATATTGCTTCTATGTAGTCTAAGAAACATATATGCAAAGCATCCACACAGTACCATTCGCCAATTTTTTGTTCTTCAAGTTTAAGTGAACAATGAGCCCCAATGGTTAATCCGTTATCGGAAATTATTTGTAACTTTCGACAAGTAGATCAATGAATGGAACAGGTAGACTGTTGAAATCTTTGTATATATTGCTTCTATATAGTCTAAGAAACATATATGCAAAGCATCCAAACAGTACAATTCGCCAATTATTTGTTCTTCAAGTTTAAGTAAACTACGATCCCCATTGTTAATCCCTTAACGGAAATTATTTGAAACTTTCGACAAGTAGAACAGTGAATGGAACAGGTAGACGGTTGAAATCTTTGTATATATTGCTTCTATATAGTATAAGAAACATCTGTGCAAATCATCCGAACAGTACATGTCGCCAATTTTTTGTTCTTCAAGTTTAAGTGAACCACGAGCCCCATTGTTAATCCTTTAACGGAAATTATTTGTAAATTTCGACAAGTAGAACAATGAATGGATCAGGTAGATGGTTGAAATCATTCTATATATTGCTTCCATATAGTCTAAGAAACATGTACGCAAAGCATCCAAACAGTACCATTCGCCAATTTTTTTTTCTTCAAGTTTAAGTGAACAATGAGCCCCAATGGTTAATCCTTTATCGGAAATTATTTGTAACTTTCGGCAAGTAGAACAATGAATGGAACAGGTAGACGGTTGAAATCTTTGTATATATTGCTTCTATATAGTCTAAGAAACATATATGCAAAGCATCCAAACAGTACAATTCGCCAATTTATTGTTCTTCAAGTTTGAGTGAACAACGAGCCCCATTGTTAATCCTTTAAAGGAAATTATTTGTAAATTTCGACAAGTAGAACAATGATTGGAACACGTAGACGGTTGAAATCTTTGTATATATTGCTTCTATATAGTCTAAGAAACATATATGCAAAGCATCCAAACAGTACCATTCGCAAATTTTTTGTTCTTCAAGTTTAAGTAAACTACGATCCCCATTGTTACTCCCTTAACGGAAATTATTTGTAACTTTCGACAAGTAGAACAATGATTGGAACACGTAGACGGTTGAAATCTTTGTATATATTGCTTCCATATAGTCTAAGAAACATGTACGCAAAGCATCCAAACAGTACCATTCGCCAATTTTTTGTTCTTCAAGTTTAAGTGAACAATGAGCCCCAATGGTTAATCCTTTATCGGAAATTATTTGTAACTTTCGGCAAGTAGAACAATTAATGGAACAGGTAGACTGTTGAAATCATTGTATATGTTGTTTCTATGTAGTCTAAGAAACATATATGCAAAGCGTCCAAACAGTACAATTCGCCAATTATTTGATCTTCAAGTTTAAGTGAACTACTAGCCCCATTGTTAATACTTTAACGGAAATTATTTGTAACTTTCGGCAAGTAGAACAATGAATGGAACAGGTAGACGGTTGAAATCTTTGTATATATTGCTTCTATATAGTCTAAGAATCATATATGCAAAGCATCCAAACAGTACAATTCGCCAATTTATTGTTCTTCAACTTTAAGTGAACAACGAGCCCCATTGTTAATCCTTTAAAGGAAATTATTTGTAAATTTCGACAAGTAGAACAATGATTGGAACACGTAGACGGTTGAAATCTTTGTATATATTGCTTCCATATAGTCTAAGAAACATGTACGCAAAGCATCCAAACAGTACCATTCGCCAATTTTTTGTTCTTCAAGTTTAAGTGAACAATGAGCCCCAATGGTTAATCCTTTATCGGAAATTATTAGTAACTTTCGGCAAGTAGAACAATGAATGGAACAGGTAGACGGTTGAAATCTTTGTATATATTGCTTCTATATAGTATAAGAAACATATATGCAAAGCATCCAAACAGTACAATTCGCCAATTTATTGTTCTTCAAGTTTAAGTAAACTACGATCCCCATTGTTAATCCCTTAACGGAAATTATTTGTAACTTTCGACAAGTAGAACAATGATTGGAACACGTAGACGGTTGAAATCTTTGTATATATTGCTTCCATATAGTCTAAGAAACATGTACGCAAAGCATCCAAACAGTACCATTCGCCAATTTTTTGGTCTTCCAGTTTAAGTGAACAATGAGCCCCTATGGTTAATCCGTTATCGGAAATTATTTGTAACTTTCGACAAGTAGAACAATGAATGGAACAGGTAGACTGTTGAAATCATTGTATATATTGCTTCTATATAGTATAAGAAACATATATGCAAAGCATCCAAACAGTACAATTCGCCAATTTTTTGTTCTTCAAGTTTAAGTAAACTACGATCCCCATTGTTAATCCCTTAACGGAAATTATTTGTAACATTCGACAAGTAGAACAATGAATGGAACAGGTAGCCGGTTGAAATCAATGAATATATTGCTTCCATATAGTCTAAGAAACATATATGCAAAGCATCCAAACAGTACCATCCGCCAATTTTTTGTTCTTCAAGTTTAAGTGAACAACGAGCCCCATTGTTAATCCTTTAGAGGAAATTATTTGTAAATTTCGACAAGTAGAACAATGATTGGAACACGTAGACGGTTGAAATCTTTGTATATATTGCTTCCATATAGTCTAAGAAACATGTACGCAAAGCATCCAAACAGTACCATTCGCCAATTTTTTGTCCTTCAAGTTTAAGTGAACAATGAGCCCCATTGTTAATCCTTTATCGGAAATTATTTGTAACTTTCGACAAGTAGAACAATGAATGGAACAGGTAGACGGTTGAAATCTTTGTATATATTGCTTCTATATAGTATAAGAAACATATATGCAAAGCATCCAAACAGTACAATTCGCCAATTTTTTGTTCTTCAAGTTTAAGTGAACTACGAGCCCCATTGTTAATCCTTTAAAGGAAATTATTTGTAAATTTCGACAAGTAGAACAATGAATAGAACAGGTAGACGGTTGAAATCATGGTATATGTTGCTTCTATATAGTCTAAGAAACATATATGCAAAGCATCCAAGCAGTACAATTCGCCAATTTATTGTTCTTCAAGTTTAAGTGAACAACGAGCCCCATTGTTAATCCTTTAAAGGAAATTATTTGTAAATTTCGACAAGTAGAACAATGATTGGAACACGTAGACGGTTGAAATCTTTGTATATATTGCTTCTATATAGTATAAGAAACATATACGCAAAGCGTCCAAACAGTACAATTCGCCAATTATTTGATCTTCAAGTTTAAGTAAAATACTATCCCCATTGTTAATCCTTTAAAGGAAATTATTTGTAAATTTCGACAAGTAGAAAAATGATTGGAACACGTAGACGGTTGAAATCTTTGTATATATTGCTTCTATATAGTCTAAGAAACATATATGCAAAGCATCCAAACAGTACCATTCGCCAATTTTTTGTTCTTCAAGTTTAAGTGAACAACGAGCCCCATTGTTAATCCTTTAAAGGAAATTATTTGTAAATTTCGACAAGTAGAACAATGAATGGAACAGGTAGACGGATGAAATCTTTGTATATGTTGCTTCTATATAGTCTAAGAAACCTATATGCAAAGCATCCAAACAGTACCATTCGCCACTTTTTTGTTCTTCAAGTTTAACTGAACAACGAGCCCCATTGTTAATCCTTTAAAGGAAATTATTTGTAAATTTCGACAAGTAGAACAATGATTGGAACACGTAGACGGTTGAAATCTTTGTATATATTGCTTCTATATAGTCTAAGAAACATATATGCAAAGCATCCAAACAGTCCAATTCGCCAATTTTTTGTTCTTCAAGTTTAAGTGAACTACGAGCCCCATTGTTAATCCTTTAACGGAAATTAATTGTAACTTTCTACAAGTAGAACAATGATTGGAACACGTGGACGGTTGACTTCTTTGTATATATTGCTTCCATATAGTCTAAGAAACATATATGCAAAGCATCCAAACAGTACCATTCGCCAATTTTTTATTCTTCAAGTTTAAGTGAACAATGAGACCCATTGTTAATCCTTTATCGGAAATTATTTGTAACTTTCGACATGTAGAACAATGAATGGAACAGGTAGACGGTTGAAATCTTTGTATATATTGCTTCTATATAGTATACGAAACATATATGCAAAGCATCCAAACAGTACAATTCGCCAATTTTTTGTTCTTCAAGTTTAAGTGAACAATGAGCCCCAATGGTTAATCCTTTATCGGAAATTATTTGTAACATTCGGCAAGTAGAACAATGAATGGAACAGGTAGACGGTTGAAATCATTGTATATATTGCTTCTATATAATCTACGAAACATATATGCAAAGCATCCAAACAGTCCAATTCGCCAATTTTTTGTTCTTCAAGTTTAAGTGAACTACGAGCCCCATTGTTAATCCTTTAACGGAAATTAATTGTAACTTTCTACAAGTAGAACAATGATTGGAACACGTAGACGGTTGACTTCTTTGTATATATTGCTTCCATATAGTCTAAGAAACATATATGCAAAGCATCCAAGCAGTACAATTCGCCAATTTATTGTTCTTCAAGTTTAAGTGAACAACGAGCCCCATTGTTAATCCTTTAAAGGAAATTATTTGTAAATTTCGACAAGTAGAACAATGATTGGAACACGTAGACGGTTGAAATCTTTGTATATATTGCTACTATATAGTCTAAGAAACCTATATGCAAAGCATCCAAACAGTACAATTCGCCAATTTTTTGTTCTTCAAGTTTAAGTGAACTACGAGCCCCATTGTTAATCCTTTAAAGGAAATTATTTGTAAATTTCGACAAGTAGAACAATGAATAGAACAGGTAGACGGTTGAAATCATGGTATATGTTGCTTCTATATAGTCTAAGAAACCTATATGCAATGCATCCAAACAGTACCATTCGCCACTTTTTTGTTCTTCAAGTTGAAGTGAACAACGAGCCCCATTGTTAATCCTTTAAAGGAAATTATTTGTAACTTTCGACAAGTAGAACAATGAATGGAACTGGTAGACGGTTGAAATTTTTGTATATATTGCTTCCATATAGTCTAAGAAACATATATGCAAAGCATCCAAACAGTAACATTCGCCAATTTTTTTATCTTCAAGTTTAAGTGAACAATGAGCCCCAATGGTTAATCCGTTATCGGAAATTATTTGTAACTTTCGACAAGTAGAACAATGAATAGAACAGGTAGACGGTTGAAATCTTTGTATATATTGCTTCCATATAGTCTAAGAAACATATATGCAAAGCATCCAAACAGTAGCATTCGCCAATTTTTTGTTCTTCAAGTTTAAGTGAACAATGAGCCCCATTGTTAATCCTTTATCGGAAATTATTTGTAACTTTCGACAAGTAGAACAATTAATGGAACAGGTAGACGGTTGAAATCTTTGTATATATTGCTTCTATATAGTCTAAGAAACATATATGCAAAGCATCCAAACAGTACAATTCGCCAATTTATTGTTCATCAAGTTTAAGTGAACAACGAGCCCCATTGTTAATCCTTTAAAGAAAATTATTTGTAAATTTCGACAAGTAGAACAATGATTGGAACACGTAGACGGTTGAAATCTTTGTATATATTGCTTCCATATAGTCTAAGAAACATGTACGCAAAGCATCCAAACAGTACCGTTCGCCAATTTTTTGTTCTTCAAGTTTAAGTGAACTACGAGCCCCATTGTTAATCCTTTAAAGGAAATTATTTGTAACTTTCGACAAGTAGAACAATTAATGGAACAGGTAGACGGTTGAAATCTTTGTATATATTCCTTCTATATAGTCTAAGAAACATATATGCAAAGCATCCAAACAGTACAATTCGCCAATTTATTGTTCATCAAGTTTAAGTGAACAACGAGCCCCATTGTTAATCCTTTAAAGAAAATTATTTGTAAATTTCGACAAGTAGAACAATGATTGGAAGACGTAGACGGTTGAAATCTTTGTATATATTGCTTCCATATAGTCTAAGAAACATGTACGCAAAGCATCCAAACAGTACCGTTCGCCAATTTTTTGTTCTTCAAGTTTAAGTGAACTACGAGCCCCATTGTTAATCCTTTAAAGGAAATTATTTGTAACTTTCGACAAGTAGAACAATGAATGGAACTGGTAGACGATTGAACTTTTTGTATATATTGCTTCTATATAGTCTAAGAAACATATATGCAAAGCATCCAAACAGTACCATTCGTCAATTTTTTGTTCTTCAAGTTTAAATGAACTACGAGCCCCATTGTTAATCCTTTAAAGGAAATTATTTGTAAATTTCGACAAGTAGAACAATGAATGGAACAGGTAGACTGTTAAAATCATTGTATATATTGCTTCTACATAGTCTAAGAAACATATATGCAAAGCATCCAAACAGTACAATTCGCCAATTTTTTGTTCTTCACGTTTAAGTGAACTACGAGCCCCGTTGATAATCATGAAATGGAAATTATTTGTAACTTTCTACAAGTAGAACAATGAATAGTACAGGTAGACGGGTGAAATCTTTGTATATATTGCTTCTATATAATCTAAGAAACATATATGCAAAGCATCCAAACAGTACCATTCGCCAATTTTTTGTTCTTCAAGTTTAAGTGAAGAACGAGCCCCATTGTTAATCCTTTAAAGGAAATTATTTGTAAATTTCGACAAGTAGAACAATGAATGGAACAGGTAGACGGTTGAAATCTTTGTATATATTGCTTCTATATAGTCTAAGAAACATATATGCAAAGCATCCAAACAGTACCATTCGCCAATTTTTTGTTCTTCAAGTTTAAGTGAACTACGAGCCCCATTGATAATCATGAAATGGAAATTATTTGTAACTTTCTACAAGTAGAACAATGAATAGAACAGGTAGACGGTTGAAATCTTTGTATATATTGCTTCCATATAGTCTAAGAAACATATATGCAAAGCATCCAAACAGTACAATTCGCCAATTTATTGTTCTTCAAGTTTAAGTGAACAATGAGCCCCATTGTTAATCCTTTATCGGAAATTATTTGTAACTATCGACAAGTAGAACAATGAATGGAACAGGTAGACGGTTGAAATCTTTGTATATATTGCTTCTATATAGTCTAAGAAATATATATGCAAAGCATCCAAACAGTACAATTCGCCAATTTATTGTTCTTCAATTTTAAGTGAACAACGAGCCCCATTGTTAATCCTTTAAAGAAAATTATTTGTAAATTTCGACAAGTAGAACAATGATTGGAACACGTAGACGGTTGAAATCTTTGTATATATTGCTTCCATATTGTCTAAGAAACATGTACGCAAAGCATCCAAACAGTACCGTTCGCCAATTTTTTGTTCTTCAAGTTTAAGTGAACTACGAGCCCCATTGTTAATCCTTTAAAGGAAATTATTTGTAACTTTCGACAAGTAGAACAATGAATGGAACTGGTAGACGGTTGAAATCTTTGTATATATTGCTTCCATATAGTCTAAGAAACATGTATGCAAAGCATCCAAACAGTACCGTTCGCCAATTTTTTGTTCTTCAAGTTTAAGTGAACAATGAGCCCCATTGTTAATCCTTTATCGGAAATTATTTGTAACTTTCGACCAGTAGAACAATGAATGGAACAGGTAGACGGTTGAAATCTTTGTATATATTGCTTCTATATAGTCTAAGAAACATATATGCAAAGCATCCAAACAGTACAATTCGCCAATTTTTTTATCTTCAAGTTTAAGTGAACAATGAGCCCCATTGTTAATCCTTTATCGGAAGTTATTTGTAACTTTCTACAAGTAGAACAATGAATGGAACAGGTAGACGGTTGAAATCAATGTATATATTGCTTCTATATAGTCTAAGAAACATATATGCAAAGCATCCAAACAGTACCATTCGCCAATTTTTTGTTCTTCAAGTTTAAGTGAACAACGAGCCCCAATGGTTAATCCTTTATCGGAAATTATTTGTAACTTTCGACAAGTAGAACAATGATTGGAACACGTAGACGGTTGAAATCTTTGTATATATTGCTTCCATATAGTCTAAGAAACATATATGCAAAGAATCCAAACAGTACCATTCTCCAATTTTTTGTCCTTCAAGTTTAAGTGAACAATGAGCCCCATTGTTAATCCTTTATCGGAAATTATTTGTAACTTTCGACAAGTAGAACAATGAATGGAACAGGCGGACGGTTGAAATCTTTGTATATATTGCTTCTATATAGTCTAAGAAACCTATATGCAAAGCATCCAAACAGTACCATTCGCCACTTTTTTGTTCTTCAAGTTGAAGTGAACAACGAGCCCCATTGTTAATCCTTTAAAGGAAATTATTTGTAAATTTCGACCAGTAGAACAATGAATGGAACAGGTAGACGGTTGAAATCTTTGTATATATTGCTTCTATATAGTCTAAGAAACATATATGCAAAGCATCCAAACAGTACAATTCGCCAATTTTTTTATCTTCAAGTTTAAGTGAACAATGAGCCCCATTGTTAATCCTTTATCGGAAGTTATTTGTAACTTTCTACAAGTAGAACAATGAATGGAACAGGTAGACGGTTGAAATCAATGTATATATTGCTTCTATATAGTCTAAGAAACATATATGCAAAGCATCCAAACAGTACCATTCGCCAATTTTTTGTTCTTCAAGTTTAAGTGAACAACGAGCCCCAATGGTTAATCCTTTATCGGAAATTATTTGTAACTTTCGACAAGTAGAACAATGATTGGAACACGTAGACGGTTGAAATCTTTGTATATATTGCTTCCATATAGTCTAAGAAACATATATGCAAAGAATCCAAACAGTACCATTCTCCAATTTTTTGTCCTTCAAGTTTAAGTGAACAATGAGCCCCATTGTTAATCCTTTATCGGAAATTATTTGTAACTTTCGACAAGTAGAACAATGAATGGAACAGGTAGACGGTTGAAATCCTTGTATATATTGCTTCCATATAGTCTAAGAAACATGTACGCAAAGCATCCAAACAGTACCATTCGCCAATTTTTTGTCCTTCAAGTTTAAGTGAACAATGAGCCCCATTGTTAATCCTTTATCGGAAATTATTTGCAACTTTCGACAAGTAGAACAATGAATGGAACAGGTAGACGGTTGAAATCTTTGTATATATTGCTTCTATATAGTCTAAGAAACATATATGCAAAGCATCCAAACAGTACAATTCGCCAATTTTTTGTTCTTCAAGTTTAAGTGAACAATGAGCCCCAATGGTTAATCATTTATCGGAAATTATTTGTAAATTTCGACAAGTTGAACAATGAATGGAACTGGTAGCCGGTTGAAATCTTTGTATATATTGCTTCTATATAGTCTAAGAAACATATATGCAAAGCATCCAAGCAGTACAATTCGCCAATTTTTTGTTCTTCAAGTTTAAGTGAACAATGAGCCCCAATGGTTAATCCTTTATCGGAAATTATTTGTAAATTTCGACAAGTAGAACAATGAATGGAACAGGTAGCCGGTTGAAATCAATGTATATATTGCTTCTATATAGTCTAAGAAACCTATATGCAAAGCATCCAAACAGTACCATTCGCCACTTTTTTGTTCTTCAAGTTGAAGTGAACAACGAGCCCCATTGTTAATCCTTTAAAGGAAATCATTTGTAAATTTCGACAAGTAGAACAATGATTGGAACACGTAGACGGTTGAAATCTTTGTATATATTGCTTCCATATAGTCTAAGAAACATGTACGCAAAGCATCCAAACAGTACCATTCGCCAATTTTTTGGTCTTCAAGTTTAAGTGAACAATGAGCCCCAATGGTTAATCCATTATCGGAAATTATTTGTAATTTTCGACAAGTAGAACAATGAATGGAACAGGTAGACGGTTGAAATATTTGTATATATTGCTTCTATATAGTATAAGAAACATATATGCAAAGCATCCAAACAGTACAATTCGCCAATTTTTTGTTCTTCAAGTTTAAGTAAACTACGATCCCCATTGTTAATCCCTTAACGGAAATTATTTGTAACTTTCGGCAAGTAGAACAATGAATGGAACAGGTAGACGGTTGAAATCTTTGTATATATTGCTTCTATATAGTCTAAGAAACATATATGCAAAGCATCCAAACAGTACAATTCGCCAATTTATTGTTCTTCAAGTTTAAGTGAACAACGAGCCCCATTGTTAATCCTTTAAAGGAAATTATTTGTAAATTTCGACAAGTAGGACAATGATTGGAACACGTAGACGGTTGAAATCTTTGTATATATTGCTTCTATATAGTCTAAGAAACATATATGCAAAGCATCCAAACAGTACCATTCGCAATTTTTTTGTTCTTCAAGTTTGAGTGAACAACGAGCCCCATTGATAATCATGAAATGGAAATTATTTGTAACTTTCTACAAGTAGAACAATGAATAGTACAGGTAGACGGGTGAAATCTTTCTATATATTGCTTCTAAATAGTCTAAGAAACATATATGCAAAGCATCTAAACAGTAACAATCGCCAATTTTTTGATCTTCAAGTTTAAGTGAACAGCGAGCCCCATTGATAATCATGAAATGGAAATTATTTGTAACTTTCTACAAGTAGAAGAATGAATAGTACAGGTAGACGGGTGAAATCTTTCTATATATTGCTTCTAAATAGTCTAAGAAACATATATGCGAAGCATCCAAACAGTAAAATTCGCCAATTTATTGTTCTTCAAGTTTAAGTGAACAACGAGCCCCATTGTTAATCCTTTAAAGGAAATTATTTGTAATTTTCGACAAGCAGAACAATGAATGGAACAGGTAGACGGTTGAAATCTTTGTATATATTGCTTCTATATAATCTAAGATACATATATGCAAAGCATCCAAACAGTAACATTCGCCAATTTTTTGTTCTTCAAGTTTAAGTGAACAATGAGCCCCATTGTTAATCCTTTATCGGAAATTATTTGTAACTTTCGACAAGTAGAACAATGATTGGAACACGTAGACGGTTGAAATCTTTGTATATATTGCTTCTATATAGTCTAAGAAACATATATGCAAAGCATCCAAACAGTACAATTCGCCAATTTATTGTTCTTCAAGTTTAAGTGAACAATGAGCCCCAATGGTTAATCCTTTATCGGAAATTATTTGTAACTTTCGACAAGTAGAACAATGAATGGAACAGGTAGACGGTTGAAATCTTTGTATATATTGCTTCTATATAATCTAAGAAACATATATGCAAAGCATCCAAACAGTACCATTCGCCAATTTTTTGTTCTTCAAGTTTAAGTGAACTACGAGCCCCATTGTTAATCCTTTAAAGGAAATTATTTGTAAATTTCGACAAGTAGAACAATGAATGGATCAGGTAGACGGTTGAAATCTTTGTATATGTTGCTTCTATATAGTCTACGAAACCTATATGCAAAGCATCTAAACAGTAACAATCGCCAATTTATTGTTCTTCAAGTTTAAATGAACAGCGAGCCCCATTGATAATCATGAAATGGAAATTATTTGTAACTTTCTACAAGTAGAACAATGAATAGTACAGGTAGACGGGTGAAATATTTCTATATATTGCTTCTAAATAGTCTAAGAAACATATATGCAAAGCATCCAAACAGTACAATTCGCCAATTTTTTGTTCTTCAAGTTTAAGTGTACAATGAGCCCCATTGTTAATACTTTATCGGAAATTATTTGTAACTTTCGACAAGTAGAACAATGAATGGAACAGGTAGACGGTTGAAATCTTTGTATATATTGCTTCCATATAGTCTAAGAAACATATATGCAAAGCATCCAAACAGTACAATTCGCCAATTTATTGTTCTTCAAGTTTAAGTGAACAATGAGCCCCATTGTTAATCCTTTATCGGAAATTATTTGTAACTTTCGACAAGTAGAACAATGAATGGAACAGGTAGACGGTTGAAATCTTTGTATATATTGCTTCTATATTGTCTAAGAAATATATATGCAAAGCATCCAAACAGTACAATTCGCCAATTTATTGTTCTTCAAGTTTAAGTGAACAACGAGCCCCATTGTTAATCCTTTAAAGAAAATTATTTGTAAATTTCGACAAGTAGAACAATGAATGGAACTGGTAGACGGTTGAAATTTTTGTATAAATTGCTTCCATATAGTCTAAGAAACATATATGCAAAGCATCCAAACAGTAACATTCGCCAATTTTTTTATCTTCAAGTTTAAGTGAACAATGAGCCCCAATGGTTAATCCGTTATCGGAAATTATTTGTAACTTTCGACAAGTAGAACAATGAATAGAACAGGTAGACGGTTGAAATCTTTGTATATATTGCTTCCATATAGTCTAAGAAACATATATGCAAAGCATCCAAACAGTACCATTCGCCAATTTTTTGTTCTTCAAGTTTAAGTGAACAACGAGCCCCATTGTTAATCCTTTAAAGGAAATTATTTGTAAATTTCGACAAGTAGAACAATGAATGGAACAGGTAGACGGATGAAATCTTTGTATATGTTGCTTCTATATAGTCTAAGAAACCTATATGCAAAGCATCCAAACAGTACCATTCGCCACTTTTTTGTTCTTCAAGTTTAACTGAACAACGAGCCCCATTGTTAATCCTTTAAAGGAAATTATTTGTAAATTTCGACAAGTAGAACAATGATTGGAACACGTAGACGGTTGAAATCTTTGTATATATTGCTTCTATATAGTCTAAGAAACATATATGCAAAGCATCCAAACAGTCCAATTCGCCAATTTTTTGTTCTTCAAGTTTAAGTGAACTACGAGCCCCATTGTTAATCCTTTAACGGAAATTAATTGTAACTTTCTACAAGTAGAACAATGATTGGAACACGTGGACGGTTGACTTCTTTGTATATATTGCTTCCATATAGTCTAAGAAACATATATGCAAAGCATCCAAACAGTACCATTCGCCAATTTTTTATTCTTCAAGTTTAAGTGAACAATGAGACCCATTGTTAATCCTTTATCGGAAATTATTTGTAACTTTCGACATGTAGAACAATGAATGGAACAGGTAGACGGTTGAAATCTTTGTATATATTGCTTCTATATAGTATACGAAACATATATGCAAAGCATCCAAACAGTACAATTCGCCAATTTTTTGTTCTTCAAGTTTAAGTGAACAATGAGCCCCAATGGTTAATCCTTTATCGGAAATTATTTGTAACATTCGGCAAGTAGAACAATGAATGGAACAGGTAGACGGTTGAAATCATTGTATATATTGCTTCTATATAATCTACGAAACATATATGCAAAGCATCCAAACAGTCCAATTCGCCAATTTTTTGTTCTTCAAGTTTAAGTGAACTACGAGCCCCATTGTTAATCCTTTAACGGAAATTAATTGTAACTTTCTACAAGTAGAACAATGATTGGAACACGTAGACGGTTGACTTCTTTGTATATATTGCTTCCATATAGTCTAAGAAACATATATGCAAAGCATCCAAGCAGTACAATTCGCCAATTTATTGTTCTTCAAGTTTAAGTGAACAACGAGCCCCATTGTTAATCCTTTAAAGGAAATTATTTGTAAATTTCGACAAGTAGAACAATGATTGGAACACGTAGACGGTTGAAATCTTTGTATATATTGCTTCTATATAGTCTAAGAAACCTATATGCAAAGCATCCAAACAGTACAATTCGCCAATTTTTTGTTCTTCAAGTTTAAGTGAACTACGAGCCCCATTGTTAATCCTTTAAAGGAAATTATTTGTAAATTTCGACAAGTAGAACAATGAATAGAACAGGTAGACGGTTGAAATCATGGTATATGTTGCTTCTATATAGTCTATGAAACCTATATGCAATGCATCCAAACAGTACCATTCGCCACTTTTTTGTTCTTCAAGTTGAAGTGAACAACGAGCCCCATTGTTAATCCTTTAAAGGAAATTATTTGTAAATTTCGACAAGTAGAACAATGATTGGAACACGTAGACGGTTGAAATCTTTGTATATATTGCTTCTATATAGTATAAGAAACATATACGCAAAGCGTCCAAACAGTACAATTCGCCAATTATTTGATCTTCAAGTTTAAGTAAAATACTATCCCCATTGTTAATCCTTTAAAGAAAATTATTTGTAAATTTCGACAAGTAGAACAATGATTGGAACACGTAGACGGTTGAAATCTTTGTATATATTGCTTCCATATAGTCTAAGAAACATGTACGCAAAGCATCCAAACAGTACCGTTCGCCAATTTTTTGTTCTTCAAGTTTAAGTGAACTACGAGCCCCATTGTTAATCCTTTAAAGGAAATTATTTGTAACTTTCGACAAGTAGAACAATTAATGGAACAGGTAGACGGTTGAAATCTTTGTATATATTGCTTCTATATAGTCTAAGAAACATATATGCAAAGCATCCAAACAGTACAATTCGCCAATTTATTGTTCATCAAGTTTAAGTGAACAACGAGCCCCATTGTTAATCCTTTAAAGAAAATTATTTGTAAATTTCGACAAGTAGAACAATGATTGGAACACGTAGACGGTTGAAATCTTTGTATATATTGCTTCCATATAGTCTAAGAAACATGTACGCAAAGCATCCAAACAGTACCGTTCGCCAATTTTTTGTTCTTCAAGTTTAAGTGAACTACGAGCCCCATTGTTAATCCTTTAAAGGAAATTATTTGTAACTTTCGACAAGTAGAACAATTAATGGAACAGGTAGACGGTTGAAATCTTTGTATATATTGCTTCTATATAGTCTAAGAAACATATATGCAAAGCATCCAAACAGTACCGTTCGCCAATTTTTTGTTCTTCAAGTTTAAGTGAACAATGAGCCCCATTGTTAATCCTTTATCGGAAATTATTTGTAACTTTCGACCAGTAGAACAATGAATGGAACAGGTAGACGGTTGAAATCTTTGTATATATTGCTTCTATATAGTCTAAGAAACATATATGCAAAGCATCCAAACAGTACAATTCGCCAATTTTTTTATCTTCAAGTTTAAGTGAACAATGAGCCCCATTGTTAATCCTTTATCGGAAGTTATTTGTAACTTTCTACAAGTAGAACAATGAATGGAACAGGTAGACGGTTGAAATCAATGTATATATTGCTTCTATATAGTCTAAGAAACATATATGCAAAGCATCCAAACAGTACCATTCGCCAATTTTTTGTTCTTCAAGTTTAAGTGAACAACGAGCCCCAATGGTTAATCCTTTATCGGAAATTATTTGTAACTTTCGACAAGTAGAACAATGATTGGAACACGTAGACGGTTGAAATCTTTGTATATATTGCTTCCATATAGTCTAAGAAACATATATGCAAAGAATCCAAACAGTACCATTCTCCAATTTTTTGTCCTTCAAGTTTAAGTGAACAATGAGCCCCATTGTTAATCCTTTATCGGAAATTATTTGTAACTTTCGACAAGTAGAACAATGAATGGAACAGGCGGACGGTTGAAATCTTTGTATATATTGCTTCTATATAGTCTAAGAAACCTATATGCAAAGCATCCAAACAGTACCATTCGCCACTTTTTTGTTCTTCAAGTTGAAGTGAACAACGAGCCCCATTGTTAATCCTTTAAAGGAAATTATTTGTAAATTTCGACCAGTAGAACAATGAATGGAACAGGTAGACGGTTGAAATCTTTGTATATATTGCTTCTATATAGTCTAAGAAACATATATGCAAAGCATCCAAACAGTACAATTCGCCAATTTTTTTATCTTCAAGTTTAAGTGAACAATGAGCCCCATTGTTAATCCTTTATCGGAAGTTATTTGTAACTTTCTACAAGTAGAACAATGAATGGAACAGGTAGACGGTTGAAATCAATGTATATATTGCTTCTATATAGTCTAAGAAACATATATGCAAAGCATCCAAACAGTACCATTCGCCAATTTTTTGTTCTTCAAGTTTAAGTGAACAACGAGCCCCAATGGTTAATCCTTTATCGGAAATTATTTGTAACTTTCGACAAGTAGAACAATGATTGGAACACGTAGACGGTTGAAATCTTTGTATATATTGCTTCCATATAGTCTAAGAAACATATATGCAAAGAATCCAAACAGTACCATTCTCCAATTTTTTGTCCTTCAAGTTTAAGTGAACAATGAGCCCCATTGTTAATCCTTTATCGGAAATTATTTGTAACTTTCGACAAGTAGAACAATGAATGGAACAGGCGGACGGTTGAAATCTTTGTATATATTGCTTCTATATAGTCTAAGAAACCTATATGCAAAGCATCCAAACAGTACCATTCGCCACTTTTTTGTTCTTCAAGTTGAAGTGAACAACGAGCCCCATTGTTAATCCTTTAAAGGAAATTATTTGTAAATTTCGACAAGTAGAACAATGATTGGAACACGTAGACGGTTGAAATCTTTGTATATATTGCTTCCATATAGTCTAAGAAACATGTACGCAAAGCATCCAAACAGTACCATTCGCCAATTTTTTGGTCTTCAAGTTTAAGTGAACAATGAGCCCCAATGGTTAATCCATTATCGGAAATTATTTGTAATTTTCGACAAGTAGAACAATGAATGGAACAGGTAGACGGTTGAAATATTTGTATATATTGCTTCTATATAGTATAAGAAACATATATGCAAAGCATCCAAACAGTACAATTCGCCAATTTTTTGTTCTTCAAGTTTAAGTAAACTACGATCCCCATTGTTAATCCCTTAACGGAAATTATTTGTAACTTTCGACAAGTAGAACAATGATTGGAACACGTAGACGGTTGAAATCTTTGTATATATTGCTTCCATATAGTCTAAGAAACATGTACGCAAAGCATCCAAACAGTACCATTCGCCAATTTTTTGTTCTTCAAGTTTAAGTGAACAATGAGCCCCAATGGTTAATCCTTTATCGGAAATTATTTGTAACTTTCGGCAAGTAGAACAATGAATGGAACAGGTAGACGGTTGAAATCTTTGTATATATTGCTTCTATATAGTCTAAGAAACATATATGCAAAGCATCCAAACAGTACAATTCGCCAATTTATTGTTCTTCAAGTTTAAGTGAACAACGAGCCCCATTGTTAATCCTTTAAAGGAAATTATTTGTAAATTTCGACAAGTAGGACAATGATTGGAACACGTAGACGGTTGAAATCTTTGTATATATTGCTTCTATATAGTCTAAGAAACATATATGCAAAGCATCCAAACAGTACCATTCGCAATTTTTTTGTTCTTCAAGTTTGAGTGAACAACGAGCCCCATTGATAATCATGAAATGGAAATTATTTCTAACTTTCTACAAGCAGAACAATGAATAGTACAGGTAGACTGGTGAAATCTTTCTATATATTGCATCTAAATAGTCTAAGAAACATATATGCAAAGCATCCGAACAGTACCATTCGCCAATTTTTTGTTCTTCAAGTTTAAGTGAACAATGAGCCCCAATGGTTAATCCTTTATCGGAAATTATTTGTAATTTTCGACAAGTAGAACAATGATTGGAACACGTAGACGGTTGAAATCTTTGTATGTATTGCTTCCATATAGTCTAAGAAACATATATGCAAAGCATCCAAACAGTACCATTCGCCAATTTTTTGTTCTTCAAGTTTAAGTGAACAATGAGCCCCATTGTTAATCCTTTATCGGAAATTATTTGTAACTTTCGACAAGTAGAACAATGAATGGAACTGGTAGACGGTTGAAATCTTTATATATATTGCTTCTAGATAGTCCAAGAAACATATATGCAAAGCATCCAAACAGTACCAGTTTCCAATTTTTTGTTCTTCAAGTTTAAGTGAACAACGAGGCCCATTGATAATCATGAAACGGAAATTATTTGTAAATTTCGACAAGAAGAACAATGAATAGAACAGGTAGATGGTTGAAATCTTTGTATATGTTGCTTCTATATAGTCTAAGAAACCTATATGCAAAGCATCTAAACAGTAACATTCGCCAATTTTTTGATCTTCAAGTTTAAGTGAACAATGAGCCCCATTGTTAATCCTTTATCGGAAATTATTTGTAACTTTCGACAAGTAGAACAATGAATGGAACAGGTAGACGGTTGAAATCTTTGTAAATATTGCTTCTATATAGTCTAAGAAACATATATGCAAAGCATCCAAACAGTACAATTCGCCAATTTTTTGTTCTTCAAGTTTAAGTAAACTACGATTTCCATTGTTAATCCCTTAACGGAAATTATTTCTAACTTTCGACAAGTAGAACAATGAATGGAACAGGTAGACGGTTGAAATCTTTGTATATATTGCTTCCATATAGTCTAAGAAACATATATGCAAAGCATCCAAACAGTACAATTCGCCAATTTATTGTTCTTCAAGTTTAAGTGAACAATGAGCCCCATTGTTAATCCTTTATCGGAAATTATTTGTAACTTTCGACAAGTAGAACAATGAATGGAACAGGTAGACGGTTGAAATCTTTGTATATATTGCTTCTATATTGTCTAAGAAATATATATGCAAAGCATCCAAACAGTACAATTCGCCAATTTATTGTTCTTCAAGTTTAAGTGAACAACGAGCCCCATTGTTAATCCTTTAAAGAAAATTATTTGTAAATTTCGACAAGTAGAACAATGATTGGAACACGTAGACGGTTGAAATCTTTGTATATATTGCTTCCATATAGTCTAAGAAACATGTACGCAAAGCATCCAAACAGTACCGTTCGCCAATTTTTTGTTCTTCAAGTTTAAGTGAACTACGAGCCCCATTGTTAATCCTTTAAAGGAAATTATTTGTAACTTTCGACAAGTAGAACAATGAATGGAACTGGTAGACGGTTGAAATTTTTGTATATATTGCTTCCATATAGTCTAAGAAACATATATGCAAAGCATCCAAACAGTAACATTCGCCAATTTTTTTATCTTCAAGTTTAAGTGAACAATGAGCCCCAATGGTTAATCCGTTATCGGAAATTATTTGTAACTTTCGACAAGTAGAACAATGAATAGAACAGGTAGACGGTTGAAATCTTTGTATATATTGCTTCCATATAGTCTAAGAAACATATATGCAAAGCATCCAAACAGTAGCATTCGCCAATTTTTTGTTCTTCAAGTTTAAGTGAACAATGAGCCCCATTGTTAATCCTTTATCGGAAATTATTTGTAACTTTCGACAAGTAGAACAATTAATGGAACAGGTAGACGGTTGAAATCTTTGTATATATTGCTTCTATATAGTCTAAGAAACATATATGCAAAGCATCCAAACAGTACAATTCGCCAATTTATTGTTCATCAAGTTTAAGTGAACAACGAGCCCCATTGTTAATCCTTTAAAGAAAATTATTTGTAAATTTCGACAAGTAGAACAATGATTGGAACACGTAGACGGTTGAAATCTTTGTATATATTGCTTCCATATAGTCTAAGAAACATGTACGCAAAGCATCCAAACAGTACCGTTCGCCAATTTTTTGTTCTTCAAGTTTAAGTGAACTACGAGCCCCATTGTTAATCCTTTAAAGGAAATTATTTGTAACTTTCGACAAGTAGAACAATTAATGGAACAGGTAGACGGTTGAAATCTTTGTATATATTCCTTCTATATAGTCTAAGAAACATATATGCAAAGCATCCAAACAGTACAATTCGCCAATTTATTGTTCATCAAGTTTAAGTGAACAACGAGCCCCATTGTTAATCCTTTAAAGAAAATTATTTGTAAATTTCGACAAGTAGAACAATGATTGGAAGACGTAGACGGTTGAAATCTTTGTATATATTGCTTCCATATAGTCTAAGAAACATGTACGCAAAGCATCCAAACAGTACCGTTCGCCAATTTTTTGTTCTTCAAGTTTAAGTGAACTACGAGCCCCATTGTTAATCCTTTAAAGGAAATTATTTGTAACTTTCGACAAGTAGAACAATGAATGGAACTGGTAGACGATTGAACTTTTTGTATATATTGCTTCTATATAGTCTAAGAAACATATATGCAAAGCATCCAAACAGTACCATTCGTCAATTTTTTGTTCTTCAAGTTTAAATGAACTACGAGCCCCATTGTTAATCCTTTAAAGGAAATTATTTGTAAATTTCGACAAGTAGAACAATGAATGGAACAGGTAGACTGTTAAAATCATTGTATATATTGCTTCTACATAGTCTAAGAAACATATATGCAAAGCATCCAAACAGTACAATTCGCCAATTTTTTGTTCTTCACGTTTAAGTGAACTACGAGCCCCGTTGATAATCATGAAATGGAAATTATTTGTAACTTTCTACAAGTAGAACAATGAATAGTACAGGTAGACGGGTGAAATCTTTGTATATATTGCTTCTATATAATCTAAGAAACATATATGCAAAGCATCCAAACAGTACCATTCGCCAATTTTTTGTTCTTCAAGTTTAAGTGAAGAACGAGCCCCATTGTTAATCCTTTAAAGGAAATTATTTGTAAATTTCGACAAGTAGAACAATGAATGGAACAGGTAGACGGTTGAAATCTTTGTATATATTGCTTCTATATAGTCTAAGAAACATATATGCAAAGCATCCAAACAGTACCATTCGCCAATTTTTTGTTCTTCAAGTTTAAGTGAACTACGAGCCCCATTGATAATCATGAAATGGAAATTATTTGTAACTTTCTACAAGTAGAACAATGAATAGAACAGGTAGACGGTTGAAATCTTTGTATATATTGCTTCCATATAGTCTAAGAAACATATATGCAAAGCATCCAAACAGTACAATTCGCCAATTTATTGTTCTTCAAGTTTAAGTGAACAATGAGCCCCATTGTTAATCCTTTATCGGAAATTATTTGTAACTATCGACAAGTAGAACAATGAATGGAACAGGTAGACGGTTGAAATCTTTGTATATATTGCTTCTATATAGTCTAAGAAATATATATGCAAAGCATCCAAACAGTACAATTCGCCAATTTATTGTTCTTCAATTTTAAGTGAACAACGAGCCCCATTGTTAATCCTTTAAAGAAAATTATTTGTAAATTTCGACAAGTAGAACAATGATTGGAACACGTAGACGGTTGAAATCTTTGTATATATTGCTTCCATATTGTCTAAGAAACATGTACGCAAAGCATCCAAACAGTACCGTTCGCCAATTTTTTGTTCTTCAAGTTTAAGTGAACTACGAGCCCCATTGTTAATCCTTTAAAGGAAATTATTTGTAACTTTCGACAAGTAGAACAATGAATGGAACTGGTAGACGGTTGAAATCTTTGTATATATTGCTTCCATATAGTCTAAGAAACATGTATGCAAAGCATCCAAACAGTACCGTTCGCCAATTTTTTGTTCTTCAAGTTTAAGTGAACAATGAGCCCCATTGTTAATCCTTTATCGGAAATTATTTGTAACTTTCGACCAGTAGAACAATGAATGGAACAGGTAGACGGTTGAAATCTTTGTATATATTGCTTCTATATAGTCTAAGAAACATATATGCAAAGCATCCAAACAGTACAATTCGCCAATTTTTTTATCTTCAAGTTTAAGTGAACAATGAGCCCCATTGTTAATCCTTTATCGGAAGTTATTTGTAACTTTCTACAAGTAGAACAATGAATGGAACAGGTAGACGGTTGAAATCAATGTATATATTGCTTCTATATAGTCTAAGAAACATATATGCAAAGCATCCAAACAGTACCATTCGCCAATTTTTTGTTCTTCAAGTTTAAGTGAACAACGAGCCCCAATGGTTAATCCTTTATCGGAAATTATTTGTAACTTTCGACAAGTAGAACAATGATTGGAACACGTAGACGGTTGAAATCTTTGTATATATTGCTTCCATATAGTCTAAGAAACATATATGCAAAGAATCCAAACAGTACCATTCTCCAATTTTTTGTCCTTCAAGTTTAAGTGAACAATGAGCCCCATTGTTAATCCTTTATCGGAAATTATTTGTAACTTTCGACAAGTAGAACAATGAATGGAACAGGCGGACGGTTGAAATCTTTGTATATATTGCTTCTATATAGTCTAAGAAACCTATATGCAAAGCATCCAAACAGTACCATTCGCCACTTTTTTGTTCTTCAAGTTGAAGTGAACAACGAGCCCCATTGTTAATCCTTTAAAGGAAATTATTTGTAAATTTCGACCAGTAGAACAATGAATGGAACAGGTAGACGGTTGAAATCTTTGTATATATTGCTTCTATATAGTCTAAGAAACATATATGCAAAGCATCCAAACAGTACAATTCGCCAATTTTTTTATCTTCAAGTTTAAGTGAACAATGAGCCCCATTGTTAATCCTTTATCGGAAGTTATTTGTAACTTTCTACAAGTAGAACAATGAATGGAACAGGTAGACGGTTGAAATCAATGTATATATTGCTTCTATATAGTCTAAGAAACATATATGCAAAGCATCCAAACAGTACCATTCGCCAATTTTTTGTTCTTCAAGTTTAAGTGAACAACGAGCCCCAATGGTTAATCCTTTATCGGAAATTATTTGTAACTTTCGACAAGTAGAACAATGATTGGAACACGTAGACGGTTGAAATCTTTGTATATATTGCTTCCATATAGTCTAAGAAACATATATGCAAAGAATCCAAACAGTACCATTCTCCAATTTTTTGTCCTTCAAGTTTAAGTGAACAATGAGCCCCATTGTTAATCCTTTATCGGAAATTATTTGTAACTTTCGACAAGTAGAACAATGAATGGAACAGGTAGACGGTTGAAATCCTTGTATATATTGCTTCCATATAGTCTAAGAAACATGTACGCAAAGCATCCAAACAGTACCATTCGCCAATTTTTTGTCCTTCAAGTTTAAGTGAACAATGAGCCCCATTGTTAATCCTTTATCGGAAATTATTTGCAACTTTCGACAAGTAGAACAATGAATGGAACAGGTAGACGGTTGAAATCTTTGTATATATTGCTTCTATATAGTCTAAGAAACATATATGCAAAGCATCCAAACAGTACAATTCGCCAATTTTTTGTTCTTCAAGTTTAAGTGAACAATGAGCCCCAATGGTTAATCATTTATCGGAAATTATTTGTAAATTTCGACAAGTTGAACAATGAATGGAACTGGTAGCCGGTTGAAATCTTTGTATATATTGCTTCTATATAGCCTAAGAAACATATATGCAAAGCATCCAAGCAGTACAATTCGCCAATTTTTTGTTCTTCAAGTTTAAGTGAACAATGAGCCCCAATGGTTAATCCTTTATCGGAAATTATTTGTAAATTTCGACAAGTAGAACAATGAATGGAACAGGTAGCCGGTTGAAATCAATGTATATATTGCTTCTATATAGTCTAAGAAACCTATATGCAAAGCATCCAAACAGTACCATTCGCCACTTTTTTGTTCTTCAAGTTGAAGTGAACAACGAGCCCCATTGTTAATCCTTTAAAGGAAATCATTTGTAAATTTCGACAAGTAGAACAATGATTGGAACACGTAGACGGTTGAAATCTTTGTATATATTGCTTCCATATAGTCTAAGAAACATGTACGCAAAGCATCCAAACAGTACCATTCGCCAATTTTTTGGTCTTCAAGTTTAAGTGAACAATGAGCCCCAATGGTTAATCCATTATCGGAAATTATTTGTAATTTTCGACAAGTAGAACAATGAATGGAACAGGTAGACGGTTGAAATATTTGTATATATTGCTTCTATATAGTATAAGAAACATATATGCAAAGCATCCAAACAGTACAATTCGCCAATTTTTTGTTCTTCAAGTTTAAGTAAACTACGATCCCCATTGTTAATCCCTTAACGGAAATTATTTGTAACTTTCGGCAAGTAGAACAATGAATGGAACAGGTAGACGGTTGAAATCTTTGTATATATTGCTTCTATATAGTCTAAGAAACATATATGCAAAGCATCCAAACAGTACAATTCGCCAATTTATTGTTCTTCAAGTTTAAGTGAACAACGAGCCCCATTGTTAATCCTTTAAAGGAAATTATTTGTAAATTTCGACAAGTAGGACAATGATTGGAACACGTAGACGGTTGAAATCTTTGTATATATTGCTTCTATATAGTCTAAGAAACATATATGCAAAGCATCCAAACAGTACCATTCGCAATTTTTTTGTTCTTCAAGTTTGAGTGAACAACGAGCCCCATTGATAATCATGAAATGGAAATTATTTGTAACTTTCTACAAGTAGAACAATGAATAGTACAGGTAGACGGGTGAAATCTTTCTATATATTGCTTCTAAATAGTCTAAGAAACATATATGCAAAGCATCTAAACAGTAACAATCGCCAATTTTTTGATCTTCAAGTTTAAGTGAACAGCGAGCCCCATTGATAATCATGAAATGGAAATTATTTGTAACTTTCTACAAGTAGAAGAATGAATAGTACAGGTAGACGGGTGAAATCTTTCTATATATTGCTTCTAAATAGTCTAAGAAACATATATGCGAAGCATCCAAACAGTAAAATTCGCCAATTTATTGTTCTTCAAGTTTAAGTGAACAACGAGCCCCATTGTTAATCCTTTAAAGGAAATTATTTGTAATTTTCGACAAGCAGAACAATGAATGGAACAGGTAGACGGTTGAAATCTTTGTATATATTGCTTCTATATAATCTAAGATACATATATGCAAAGCATCCAAACAGTAACATTCGCCAATTTTTTGTTCTTCAAGTTTAAGTGAACAATGAGCCCCATTGTTAATCCTTTATCGGAAATTATTTGTAACTTTCGACAAGTAGAACAATGATTGGAACACGTAGACGGTTGAAATCTTTGTATATATTGCTTCTATATAGTCTAAGAAACATATATGCAAAGCATCCAAACAGTACAATTCGCCAATTTATTGTTCTTCAAGTTTAAGTGAACAATGAGCCCCAATGGTTAATCCTTTATCGGAAATTATTTGTAACTTTCGACAAGTAGAACAATGAATGGAACAGGTAGACGGTTGAAATCTTTGTATATATTGCTTCTATATAATCTAAGAAACATATATGCAAAGCATCCAAACAGTACCATTCGCCAATTTTTTGTTCTTCAAGTTTAAGTGAACTACGAGCCCCATTGTTAATCCTTTAAAGGAAATTATTTGTAAATTTCGACAAGTAGAACAATGAATGGATCAGGTAGACGGTTGAAATCTTTGTATATGTTGCTTCTATATAGTCTACGAAACCTATATGCAAAGCATCTAAACAGTAACAATCGCCAATTTATTGTTCTTCAAGTTTAAATGAACAGCGAGCCCCATTGATAATCATGAAATGGAAATTATTTGTAACTTTCTACAAGTAGAACAATGAATAGTACAGGTAGACGGGTGAAATATTTCTATATATTGCTTCTAAATAGTCTAAGAAACATATATGCAAAGCATCCAAACAGTACAATTCGCCAATTTTTTGTTCTTCAAGTTTAAGTGTACAATGAGCCCCATTGTTAATACTTTATCGGAAATTATTTGTAACTTTCGACAAGTAGAACAATGAATGGAACAGGTAGACGGTTGAAATCTTTGTATATATTGCTTCCATATAGTCTAAGAAACATATATGCAAAGCATCCAAACAGTACAATTCGCCAATTTATTGTTCTTCAAGTTTAAGTGAACAATGAGCCCCATTGTTAATCCTTTATCGGAAATTATTTGTAACTTTCGACAAGTAGAACAATGAATGGAACAGGTAGACGGTTGAAATCTTTGTATATATTGCTTCTATATTGTCTAAGAAATATATATGCAAAGCATCCAAACAGTACAATTCGCCAATTTATTGTTCTTCAAGTTTAAGTGAACAACGAGCCCCATTGTTAATCCTTTAAAGAAAATTATTTGTAAATTTCGACAAGTAGAACAATGAATGGAACTGGTAGACGGTTGAAATTTTTGTATATATTGCTTCCATATAGTCTAAGAAACATATATGCAAAGCATCCAAACAGTAACATTCGCCAATTTTTTTATCTTCAAGTTTAAGTGAACAATGAGCCCCAATGGTTAATCCGTTATCGGAAATTATTTGTAACTTTCGACAAGTAGAACAATGAATAGAACAGGTAGACGGTTGAAATCTTTGTATATATTGCTTCCATATAGTCTAAGAAACATATATGCAAAGCATCCAAACAGTAGCATTCGCCAATTTTTTGTTCTTCAAGTTTAAGTGAACAATGAGCCCCATTGTTAATCCTTTATCGGAAATTATTTGTAACTTTCGACAAGTAGAACAATTAATGGAACAGGTAGACGGTTGAAATCTTTGTATATATTGCTTCTATATAGTCTAAGAAACATATATGCAAAGCATCCAAACAGTACAATTCGCCAATTTATTGTTCATCAAGTTTAAGTGAACAACGAGCCCCATTGTTAATCCTTTAAAGAAAATTATTTGTAAATTTCGACAAGTAGAACAATGATTGGAACACGTAGACGGTTGAAATCTTTGTATATATTGCTTCCATATAGTCTAAGAAACATGTACGCAAAGCATCCAAACAGTACCGTTCGCCAATTTTTTGTTCTTCAAGTTTAAGTGAACTACGAGCCCCATTGTTAATCCTTTAAAGGAAATTATTTGTAACTTTCGACAAGTAGAACAATTAATGGAACAGGTAGACGGTTGAAATCTTTGTATATATTGCTTCTATATAGTCTAAGAAACATATATGCAAAGCATCCAAACAGTACAATTCGCCAATTTATTGTTCATCAAGTTTAAGTGAACAACGAGCCCCATTGTTAATCCTTTAAAGAAAATTATTTGTAAATTTCGACAAGTAGAACAATGATTGGAACACGTAGACGGTTGAAATCTTTGTATATATTGCTTCCATATAGTCTAAGAAACATGTACGCAAAGCATCCAAACAGTACCGTTCGCCAATTTTTTGTTCTTCAAGTTTAAGTGAACTACGAGCCCCATTGTTAATCCTTTAAAGGAAATTATTTGTAACTTTCGACAAGTAGAACAATGAATGGAACTGGTAGACGATTGAACTTTTTGTATATATTGCTTCTATATAGTCTAAGAAACATATATGCAAAGCATCCAAACAGTACCATTCGTCAATTTTTTGTTCTTCAAGTTTAAATGAACTACGAGCCCCATTGTTAATCCTTTAAAGGAAATTATTTGTAAATTTCGACAAGTAGAACAATGAATGGAACAGGTAGACTGTTAAAATCATTGTATATATTGCTTCTACATAGTCTAAGAAACATATATGCAAAGCATCCAAACAGTACAATTCGCCAATTTTTTGTTCTTCAAGTTTAAGTGAACTACGAGCCCCGTTGATAATCATGAAATGGAAATTATTTGTAACTTTCTACAAGTAGAACAATGAATAGTACAGGTAGACGGGTGAAATCTTTCTATATATTGCTTCTAAATAGTCTAAGAAACATATATGCGAAGCATCCAAACAGTAAAATTCGCCAATTTATTGTTCTTCAAGTTTAAGTGAACAACGAGCCCCATTGTTAATCCTTTAAAGGAAATTATTTGTAATTTTCGACAAGCAGAACAATGAATGGAACAGGTAGACGGTTGAAATCTTTGTATATATTGCTTCTATATAATCTAAGATACATATATGCAAAGCATCCAAACAGTAACATTCGCCAATTTTTTGTTCTTCAAGTTTAAGTGAACAATGAGCCCCATTGTTAATCCTTTATCGGAAATTATTTGTAACTTTCGACAAGTAGAACAATGATTGGAACACGTAGACGGTTGAAATCTTTGTATATATTGCTTCTATATAGTCTAAGAAACATATATGCAAAGCATCCAAACAGTACAATTCGCCAATTTATTGTTCTTCAAGTTTAAGTGAACAATGAGCCCCAATGGTTAATCCTTTATCGGAAATTATTTGTAACTTTCGACAAGTAGAACAATGAATGGAACAGGTAGACGGTTGAAATCTTTGTATATATTGCTTCTATATAATCTAAGAAACATATATGCAAAGCATCCAAACAGTACCATTCGCCAATTTTTTGTTCTTCAAGTTTAAGTGAACTACGAGCCCCATTGTTAATCCTTTAAAGGAAATAATTTGTAAATTTCGACAAGTAGAACAATGAATGGATCAGGTAGACGGTTGAAATCTTTGTATATGTTGCTTCTATATAGTCTACGAAACCTATATGCAAAGCATCTAAACAGTAACAATCGCCAATTTATTGTTCTTCAAGTTTAAATGAACAGCGAGCCCCATTGATAATCATGAAATGGAAATTATTTGTAACTTTCTACAAGTAGAACAATGAATAGTACAGGTAGACGGGTGAAATATTTCTATATATTGCTTCTAAATAGTCTAAGAAACATATATGCAAAGCATCCAAACAGTACAATTCGCCAATTTTTTGTTCTTCAAGTTTAAGTGTACAATGAGCCCCATTGTTAATACTTTATCGGAAATTATTTGTAACTTTCGACAAGTAGAACAATGAATGGAACAGGTAGACGGTTGAAATCTTTGTATATATTGCTTCCATATAGTCTAAGAAACATATATGCAAAGCATCCAAACAGTACAATTCGCCAATTTATTGTTCTTCAAGTTTAAGTGAACAATGAGCCCCATTGTTAATCCTTTATCGGAAATTATTTGTAACTTTCGACAAGTAGAACAATGAATGGAACAGGTAGACGGTTGAAATCTTTGTATATATTGCTTCTATATTGTCTAAGAAATATATATGCAAAGCATCCAAACAGTACAATTCGCCAATTTATTGTTCTTCAAGTTTAAGTGAACAACGAGCCCCATTGTTAATCCTTTAAAGAAAATTATTTGTAAATTTCGACAAGTAGAACAATGAATGGAACTGGTAGACGGTTGAAATTTTTGTATATATTGCTTCCATATAGTCTAAGAAACATATATGCAAAGCATCCAAACAGTAACATTCGCCAATTTTTTTATCTTCAAGTTTAAGTGAACAATGAGCCCCAATGGTTAATCCGTTATCGGAAATTATTTGTAACTTTCGACAAGTAGAACAATGAATAGAACAGGTAGACGGTTGAAATCTTTGTATATATTGCTTCCATATAGTCTAAGAAACATATATGCAAAGCATCCAAACAGTAGCATTCGCCAATTTTTTGTTCTTCAAGTTTAAGTGAACAATGAGCCCCATTGTTAATCCTTTATCGGAAATTATTTGTAACTTTCGACAAGTAGAACAATTAATGGAACAGGTAGACGGTTGAAATCTTTGTATATATTGCTTCTATATAGTCTAAGAAACATATATGCAAAGCATCCAAACAGTACAATTCGCCAATTTATTGTTCATCAAGTTTAAGTGAACAACGAGCCCCATTGTTAATCCTTTAAAGAAAATTATTTGTAAATTTCGACAAGTAGAACAATGATTGGAACACGTAGACGGTTGAAATCTTTGTATATATTGCTTCCATATAGTCTAAGAAACATGTACGCAAAGCATCCAAACAGTACCGTTCGCCAATTTTTTGTTCTTCAAGTTTAAGTGAACTACGAGCCCCATTGTTAATCCTTTAAAGGAAATTATTTGTAACTTTCGACAAGTAGAACAATTAATGGAACAGGTAGACGGTTGAAATCTTTGTATATATTGCTTCTATATAGTCTAAGAAACATATATGCAAAGCATCCAAACAGTACAATTCGCCAATTTATTGTTCATCAAGTTTAAGTGAACAACGAGCCCCATTGTTAATCCTTTAAAGAAAATTATTTGTAAATTTCGACAAGTAGAACAATGATTGGAACACGTAGACGGTTGAAATCTTTGTATATATTGCTTCCATATAGTCTAAGAAACATGTACGCAAAGCATCCAAACAGTACCGTTCGCCAATTTTTTGTTCTTCAAGTTTAAGTGAACTACGAGCCCCATTGTTAATCCTTTAAAGGAAATTATTTGTAACTTTCGACAAGTAGAACAATGAATGGAACTGGTAGACGATTGAACTTTTTGTATATATTGCTTCTATATAGTCTAAGAAACATATATGCAAAGCATCCAAACAGTACCATTCGTCAATTTTTTGTTCTTCAAGTTTAAATGAACTACGAGCCCCATTGTTAATCCTTTAAAGGAAATTATTTGTAAATTTCGACAAGTAGAACAATGAATGGAACAGGTAGACTGTTAAAATCATTGTATATATTGCTTCTACATAGTCTAAGAAACATATATGCAAAGCATCCAAACAGTACAATTCGCCAATTTTTTGTTCTTCAAGTTTAAGTGAACTACGAGCCCCGTTGATAATCATGAAATGGAAATTATTTGTAACTTTCTACAAGTAGAACAATGAATAGTACAGGTAGACGGTTGAAATCTTTGTATATATTGCTTCTATATAGTCTAAGAAACCTATATGCAAAGCATCCAAACAGTACCATTCGCCAATTTTTTGTTCTTCAAGTTTAAGTGAACTACGAGCCCCATTGTTAATCCTTTAAAGGAAATTATTTGTAACTTTCGACAAGTAGAACAATGAATGGAACTGGTAGACGGTTGAAATCTTTGTATATATTGCTTCCATATAGTCTAAGAAACATGTATGCAAAGCATCCAAACAGTACCGTTCGCCAATTTTTTGTTCTTCAAGTTTAAGTGAACAATGAGCCCCATTGTTAATCCTTTATCGGAAATTATTTGTAACTTTCGACCAGTAGAACAATGAATGGAACAGGTAGACGGTTGAAATCTTTGTATATATTGCTTCTATATAGTCTAAGAAACATATATGCAAAGCATCCAAACAGTACAATTCGCCAATTTTTTTATCTTCAAGTTTAAGTGAACAATGAGCCCCATTGTTAATCCTTTATCGGAAGTTATTTGTAACTTTCTACAAGTAGAACAATGAATGGAACAGGTAGACGGTTGAAATCAATGTATATATTGCTTCTATATAGTCTAAGAAACATATATGCAAAGCATCCAAACAGTACCATTCGCCAATTTTTTGTTCTTCAAGTTTAAGTGAACAACGAGCCCCAATGGTTAATCCTTTATCGGAAATTATTTGTAACTTTCGACAAGTAGAACAATGATTGGAACACGTAGACGGTTGAAATCTTTGTATATATTGCTTCCATATAGTCTAAGAAACATATATGCAAAGAATCCAAACAGTACCATTCTCCAATTTTTTGTCCTTCAAGTTTAAGTGAACAATGAGCCCCATTGTTAATCCTTTATCGGAAATTATTTGTAACTTTCGACAAGTAGAACAATGAATGGAACAGGCGGACGGTTGAAATCTTTGTATATATTGCTTCTATATAGTCTAAGAAACCTATATGCAAAGCATCCAAACAGTACCATTCGCCACTTTTTTGTTCTTCAAGTTGAAGTGAACAACGAGCCCCATTGTTAATCCTTTAAAGGAAATTATTTGTAAATTTCGACCAGTAGAACAATGAATGGAACAGGTAGACGGTTGAAATCTTTGTATATATTGCTTCTATATAGTCTAAGAAACATATATGCAAAGCATCCAAGCAGTACAATTCGCCAATTTTTTGGTCTTCAAGTTTAAGTGAACAATGAGCCCCAATGGTTAATCCTTTATCGGAAATTATTTGTAAATTTCGACAAGTAGAACAATGAATGGAACAGGTAGCCGGTTGAAATCAATGTATATATTGCTTCTATATAGTCTAAGAAACCTATATGCAAAGCATCCAAACAGTACCATTCGCCACTTTTTTGTTCTTCAAGTTGAAGTGAACAACGAGCCCCATTGTTAATCCTTTAAAGGAAATTATTTGTAAATTTCGACAAGTAGAACAATGATTGGAACACGTAGACGGTTGAAATCTTTGTATATATTGCTTCCATATAGTCTAAGAAACATGTACGCAAAGCATCCAAACAGTACCATTCGCCAATTTTTTGGTCTTCAAGTTTAAGTGAACAATAAGCCCCAATGGTTAATCCATTATCGGAAATTATTTGTAATTTTCGACAAGTAGAACAATGAATGGAACAGGTAGACGGTTGAAATATTTGTATATATTGCTTCTATATAGTATAAGAAACATATATGCAAAGCATCCAAACAGTACAATTCGCCAATTTTTTGTTCTTCAAGTTTAAGTAAACTACGATCCCCATTGTTAATCCCTTAACGGAAATTATTTGTAACTTTCGGCAAGTAGAACAATGAATGGAACAGGTAGACGGTTGAAATCTTTGTATATATTGCTTCTATATAGTCTAAGAAACATATATGCAAAGCATCCAAACAGTACAATTCGCCAATTTATTGTTCTTCAAGTTTAAGTGAACAACGAGCCCCATTGTTAATCCTTTAAAGGAAATTATTTGTAAATTTCGACAAGTAGGACAATGATTGGAACACGTAGACGGTTGAAATCTTTGTATATATTGCTTCTATATAGTCTAAGAAACATATATGCAAAGCATCCAAACAGTACCATTCGCAATTTTTTTGTTCTTCAAGTTTGAGTGAACAACGAGCCCCATTGATAATCATGAAATGGAAATTATTTGTAACTTTCTACAAGTAGAACAATGAATAGTACAGGTAGACGGGTGAAATCTTTCTATATATTGCTTCTAAATAGTCTAAGAAACATATATGCAAAGCATCTAAACAGTAACAATCGCCAATTTTTTGATCTTCAAGTTTAAGTGAACAGCGAGCCCCATTGATAATCATGAAATGGAAATTATTTGTAACTTTCTACAAGTAGAAGAATGAATAGTACAGGTAGACGGGTGAAATCTTTCTATATATTGCTTCTAAATAGTCTAAGAAACATATATGCGAAGCATCCAAACAGTAAAATTCGCCAATTTATTGTTCTTCAAGTTTAAGTGAACAACGAGCCCCATTGTTAATCCTTTAAAGGAAATTATTTGTAATTTTCGACAAGCAGAACAATGAATGGAACAGGTAGACGGTTGAAATCTTTGTATATATTGCTTCTATATAATCTAAGATACATATATGCAAAGCATCCAAACAGTAACATTCGCCAATTTTTTGTTCTTCAAGTTTAAGTGAACAATGAGCCCCATTGTTAATCCTTTATCGGAAATTATTTGTAACTTTCGACAAGTAGAACAATGATTGGAACACGTAGACGGTTGAAATCTTTGTATATATTGCTTCTATATAGTCTAAGAAACATATATGCAAAGCATCCAAACAGTACAATTCGCCAATTTATTGTTCTTCAAGTTTAAGTGAACAATGAGCCCCAATGGTTAATCCTTTATCGGAAATTATTTGTAACTTTCGACAAGTAGAACAATGAATGGAACAGGTAGACGGTTGAAATCTTTGTATATATTGCTTCTATATAATCTAAGAAACATATATGCAAAGCATCCAAACAGTACCATTCGCCAATTTTTTGTTCTTCAAGTTTAAGTGAACTACGAGCCCCATTGTTAATCCTTTAAAGGAAATTATTTGTAAATTTCGACAAGTAGAACAATGAATGGATCAGGTAGACGGTTGAAATCTTTGTATATGTTGCTTCTATATAGTCTACGAAACCTATATGCAAAGCATCTAAACAGTAACAATCGCCAATTTATTGTTCTTCAAGTTTAAATGAACAGCGAGCCCCATTGATAATCATGAAATGGAAATTATTTGTAACTTTCTACAAGTAGAACAATGAATAGTACAGGTAGACGGGTGAAATATTTCTATATATTGCTTCTAAATAGTCTAAGAAACATATATGCAAAGCATCCAAACAGTACAATTCGCCAATTTTTTGTTCTTCAAGTTTAAGTGAACAATGAGCCCCATTGTTAATACTTTATCGGAAATTATTTGTAACTTTCGACAAGTAGAACAATGAATGGAACAGGTAGACGGTTGAAATCTTTGTATATATTGCTTCCATATAGTCTAAGAAACATATATGCAAAGCATCCAAACAGTACAATTCGCCAATTTATTGTTCTTCAAGTTTAAGTGAACAATGAGCCCCATTGTTAATCCTTTATCGGAAATTATTTGTAACTTTCGACAAGTAGAACAATGAATGGAACAGGTAGACGGTTGAAATCTTTGTATATATTGCTTCTATATTGTCTAAGAAATATATATGCAAAGCATCCAAACAGTACAATTCGCCAATTTATTGTTCTTCAAGTTTAAGTGAACAACGAGCCCCATTGTTAATCCTTTAAAGAAAATTATTTGTAAATTTCGACAAGTAGAACAATGAATGGAACTGGTAGACGGTTGAAATTTTTGTATATATTGCTTCCATATAGTCTAAGAAACATATATGCAAAGCATCCAAACAGTAACATTCGCCAATTTTTTTATCTTCAAGTTTAAGTGAACAATGAGCCCCAATGGTTAATCCGTTATCGGAAATTATTTGTAACTTTCGACAAGTAGAACAATGAATAGAACAGGTAGACGGTTGAAATCTTTGTATATATTGCTTCCATATAGTCTAAGAAACATATATGCAAAGCATCCAAACAGTAGCATTCGCCAATTTTTTGTTCTTCACGTTTAAGTGAACAATGAGCCCCATTGTTAATCCTTTATCGGAAATTATTTGTAACTTACGACAAGTAGAACAATTAATGGAACAGGTAGACGGTTGAAATCTTTGTATATATTGCTTCTATATAGTCTAAGAAACATATATGCAAAGCATCCAAACAGTACAATTCGCCAATTTATTGTTCATCAAGTTTAAGTGAACAACGAGCCCCATTGTTAATCCTTTAAAGAAAATTATTTGTAAATTTCGACAAGTAGAACAATGATTGGAACACGTAGACGGTTGAAATCTTTGTATATATTGCTTCCATATAGTCTAAGAAACATGTACGCAAAGCATCCAAACAGTACCGTTCGCCAATTTTTTGTTCTTCAAGTTTAAGTGAACTACGAGCCCCATTGTTAATCCTTTAAAGGAAATTATTTGTAACTTTCGACAAGTAGAACAATTAATGGAACAGGTAGACGGTTGAAATCTTTGTATATATTGCTTCTATATAGTCTAAGAAACATATATGCAAAGCATCCAAACAGTACAATTCGCCAATTTATTGTTCATCAAGTTTAAGTGAACAACGAGCCCCATTGTTAATCCTTTAAAGAAAATTATTTGTAAATTTCGACAAGTAGAACAATGATTGGAACACGTAGACGGTTGAAATCTTTGTATATATTGCTTCCATATAGTCTAAGAAACATGTACGCAAAGCATCCAAACAGTACCGTTCGCCAATTTTTTGTTCTTCAAGTTTAAGTGAACTACGAGCCCCATTGTTAATCCTTTAAAGGAAATTATTTGTAACTTTCGACAAGTAGAACAATGAATGGAACTGGTAGACGATTGAACTTTTTGTATATATTGCTTCTATATAGTCTAAGAAACATATATGCAAAGCATCCAAACAGTACCATTCGTCAATTTTTTGTTCTTCAAGTTTAAATGAACTACGAGCCCCATTGTTAATCCTTTAAAGGAAATTATTTGTAAATTTCGACAAGTAGAACAATGAATGGAACAGGTAGACTGTTAAAATCATTGTATATATTGCTTCTACATAGTCTAAGAAACATATATGCAAAGCATCCAAACAGTACAATTCGCCAATTTTTTGTTCTTCAAGTTTAAGTGAACTACGAGCCCCGTTGATAATCATGAAATGGAAATTATTTGTAACTTTCTACAAGTAGAACAATGAATAGTACAGGTAGACGGTTGAAATCTTTGTATATATTGCTTCTATATAGTCTAAGAAACCTATATGCAAAGCATCCAAACAGTACCATTCGCCAATTTTTTGTTCTTCAAGTTTAAGTGAACTACGAGCCCCATTGTTAATCCTTTAAAGGAAATTATTTGTAACTTTCGACAAGTAGAACAATGAATGGAACTGGTAGACGGTTGAAATCTTTGTATATATTGCTTCCATATAGTCTAAGAAACATGTATGCAAAGCATCCAAACAGTACCGTTCGCCAATTTTTTGTTCTTCAAGTTTAAGTGAACAATGAGCCCCATTGTTAATCCTTTATCGGAAATTATTTGTAACTTTCGACCAGTAGAACAATGAATGGAACAGGTAGACGGTTGAAATCTTTGTATATATTGCTTCTATATAGTCTAAGAAACATATATGCAAAGCATCCAAACAGTACAATTCGCCAATTTTTTTATCTTCAAGTTTAAGTGAACAATGAGCCCCATTGTTAATCCTTTATCGGAAGTTATTTGTAACTTTCTACAAGTAGAACAATGAATGGAACAGGTAGACGGTTGAAATCAATGTATATATTGCTTCTATATAGTCTAAGAAACATATATGCAAAGCATCCAAACAGTACCATTCGCCAATTTTTTGTTCTTCAAGTTTAAGTGAACAACGAGCCCCAATGGTTAATCCTTTATCGGAAATTATTTGTAACTTTCGACAAGTAGAACAATGATTGGAACACGTAGACGGTTGAAATCTTTGTATATATTGCTTCCATATAGTCTAAGAAACATATATGCAAAGAATCCAAACAGTACCATTCTCCAATTTTTTGTCCTTCAAGTTTAAGTGAACAATGAGCCCCATTGTTAATCCTTTATCGGAAATTATTTGTAACTTTCGACAAGTAGAACAATGAATGGAACAGGCGGACGGTTGAAATCTTTGTATATATTGCTTCTATATAGTCTAAGAAACCTATATGCAAAGCATCCAAACAGTACCATTCTCCACTTTTTTGTTCTTCAAGTTGAAGTGAACAACGAGCCCCATTGTTAATCCTTTAAAGGAAATTATTTGTAAATTTCGACCAGTAGAACAATGAATGGAACAGGTAGACGGTTGAAATCTTTGTATATATTGCTTCTATATAGTCTAAGAAACATATATGCAAAGCATCCAAACAGTACAATTCGCCAATTTTTTTATCTTCAAGTTTAAGTGAACAATGAGCCCCATTGTTAATCCTTTATCGGAAGTTATTTGTAACTTTCTACAAGTAGAACAATGAATGGAACAGGTAGACGGTTGAAATCAATGTATATATTGCTTCTATATAGTCTAAGAAACATATATGCAAAGCATCCAAACAGTACCATTCGCCAATTTTTTGTTCTTCAAGTTTAAGTGAACAACGAGCCCCAATGGTTAATCCTTTATCGGAAATTATTTGTAACTTTCGACAAGTAGAACAATGATTGGAACACGTAGACGGTTGAAATCTTTGTATATATTGCTTCCATATAGTCTAAGAAACATATATGCAAAGAATCCAAACAGTACCATTCTCCAATTTTTTGTCCTTCAAGTTTAAGTGAACAATGAGCCCCATTGTTAATCCTTTATCGGAAATTATTTGTAACTTTCGACAAGTAGAACAATGAATGGAACAGGCGGACGGTTGAAATCTTTGTATATATTGCTTCTATATAGTCTAAGAAACCTATATGCAAAGCATCCAAACAGTACCATTCGCCACTTTTTTGTTCTTCAAGTTTAAGTGAACAATGAGCCCCATTGTTAATCCTTTATCGGAAGTTATTTGTAACTTTCTACAAGTAGAACAATGAATGGAACAGGTAGACGGTTGAAATCAATGTATATATTGCTTCTATATAGTCTAAGAAACATATATGCAAAGCATCCAAACAGTACCATTCGCCAATTTTTTGTTCTTCAAGTTTAAGTGAACAACGAGCCCCAATGGTTAATCCTTTATCGGAAATTATTTGTAACTTTCGACAAGTAGAACAATGATTGGAACACGTAGACGGTTGAAATCTTTGTATATATTGCTTCCATATAGTCTAAGAAACATATATGCAAAGAATCCAAACAGTACCATTCTCCAATTTTTTGTCCTTCAAGTTTAAGTGAACAATGAGCCCCATTGTTAATCCTTTATCGGAAATTATTTGTAACTTTCGACAAGTAGAACAATGAATGGAACAGGCGGACGGTTGAAATCTTTGTATATATTGCTTCTATATAGTCTAAGAAACCTATATGCAAAGCATCCAAACAGTACCATTCGCCACTTTTTTGTTCTTCAAGTTGAAGTGAACAACGAGCCCCATTGTTAATCCTTTAAAGGAAATTATTTGTAAATTTCGACCAGTAGAACAATGAATGGAACAGGTAGACGGTTGAAATCTTTGTATATATTGCTTCTATATAGTCTAAGAAACATATATGCAAAGCATCCAAACAGTACAATTCGCCAATTTTTTTATCTTCAAGTTTAAGTGAACAATGAGCCCCATTGTTAATCCTTTATCGGAAGTTATTTGTAACTTTCTACAAGTAGAACAATGAATGGAACAGGTAGACGGTTGAAATCAATGTATATATTGCTTCTATATAGTCTAAGAAACATATATGCAAAGCATCCAAACAGTACCATTCGCCAATTTTTTGTTCTTCAAGTTTAAGTGAACAACGAGCCCCAATGGTTAATCCTTTATCGGAAATTATTTGTAACTTTCGACAAGTAGAACAATGATTGGAACACGTAGACGGTTGAAATCTTTGTATATATTGCTTCCATATAGTCTAAGAAACATATATGCAAAGAATCCAAACAGTACCATTCTCCAATTTTTTGTCCTTCAAGTTTAAGTGAACAATGAGCCCCATTGTTAATCCTTTATCGGAAATTATTTGTAACTTTCGACAAGTAGAACAATGAATGGAACAGGCGGACGGTTGAAATCTTTGTATATATTGCTTCTATATAGTCTAAGAAACCTATATGCAAAGCATCCAAACAGTACCATTCGCCACTTTTTTGTTCTTCAAGTTGAAGTGAACAACGAGCCCCATTGTTAATCCTTTAAAGGAAATTATTTGTAAATTTCGACAAGTAGAACAATGATTGGAACACGTAGACGGTTGAAATCTTTGTATATATTGCTTCCATATAGTCTAAGAAACATGTACGCAAAGCATCCAAACAGTACCATTCGCCAATTTTTTGGTCTTCAAGTTTAAGTGAACAATGAGCCCCAATGGTTAATCCATTATCGGAAATTATTTGTAATTTTCGACAAGTAGAACAATGAATGGAACAGGTAGACGGTTGAAATATTTGTATATATTGCTTCTATATAGTATAAGAAACATATATGCAAAGCATCCAAACAGTACAATTCGCCAATTTTTTGTTCTTCAAGTTTAAGTAAACTACGATCCCCATTGTTAATCCCTTAACGGAAATTATTTGTAACTTTCGACAAGTAGAACAATGATTGGAACACGTAGACGGTTGAAATCTTTGTATATATTGCTTCCATATAGTCTAAGAAACATGTACGCAAAGCATCCAAACAGTACCATTCGCCAATTTTTTGTTCTTCAAGTTTAAGTGAACAATGAGCCCCAATGGTTAATCCTTTATCGGAAATTATTTGTAACTTTCGGCAAGTAGAACAATGAATGGAACAGGTAGACGGTTGAAATCTTTGTATATATTGATTCTATATAGTCTAAGAAACATATATGCAAAGCATCCAAACAGTACAATTCGCCAATTTATTGTTCTTCAAGTTTAAGTGAACAACGAGCCCCATTGTTAATCCTTTAAAGGAAATTATTTGTAAATTTCGACAAGTAGGACAATGATTGGAACACGTAGACGGTTGAAATCTTTGTATATATTGCTTCTATATAGTCTAAGAAACATATATGCAAAGCATCCAAACAGTACCATTCGCAATTTTTTTGTTCTTCAAGTTTGAGTGAACAACGAGCCCCATTGATAATCATGAAATGGAAATTATTTCTAACTTTCTACAAGCAGAACAATGAATAGTACAGGTAGACTGGTGAAATCTTTCTATATATTGCATCTAAATAGTCTAAGAAACATATATGCAAAGCATCCGAACAGTACCATTCGCCAATTTTTTGTTCTTCAAGTTTAAGTGAACAATGAGCCCCAATGGTTAATCCTTTATCGGAAATTATTTGTAAATTTCGACAAGTAGAACAATGATTGGAACACGTAGACGGTTGAAATCTTTGTATGTATTGCTTCCATATAGTCTAAGAAACATATATGCAAAGCATCCAAACAGTACCATTCGCCAATTTTTTGTTCTTCAAGTTTAAGTGAACAATGAGCCCCATTGTTAATCCTTTATCGGAAATTATTTGTAACTTTCGACAAGTAGAACAATGAATGGAACTGGTAGACGGTTGAAATCTTTATATATATTGCTTCTAGATAGTCTAAGAAACATATATGCAAAGCATCCAAACAGTACCAGTTTCCAATTTTTTGTTCTTCAAGTTTAAGTGAACAACGAGGCCCATTGATAATCATGAAACGGAAATTATTTGTAAATTTCGACAAGAAGAACAATGAATAGAACAGGTAGATGGTTGAAATCTTTGTATATGTTGCTTCTATATAGTCTAAGAAACCTATATGCAAAGCATCTAAACAGTAACATTCGCCAATTTTTTGATCTTCAAGTTTAAGTGAACAATGAGCCCCATTGTTAATCCTTTATCGGAAATTATTTGTAACTTTCGACAAGTAGAACAATGAATGGAACAGGTAGACGGTTGAAATCTTTGTAAATATTGCTTCTATATAGTCTAAGAAACATATATGCAAAGCATCCAAACAGTACAATTCGCCAATTTTTTGTTCTTCAAGTTTAAGTAAACTACGATTTCCATTGTTAATCCCTTAACGGAAATTATTTCTAACTTTCGACAAGTAGAACAATGAATGGAACAGGTAGACGGTTGAAATCTTTGTATATATTGCTTCCATATAGTCTAAGAAACATATATGCAAAGCATCCAAACAGTACAATTCGCCAATTTATTGTTCTTCAAGTTTAAGTGAACAATGAGCCCCATTGTTAATCCTTTATCGGAAATTATTTGTAACTTTCGACAAGTAGAACAATGAATGGAACAGGTAGACGGTTGAAATCTTTGTATATATTGCTTCTATATTGTCTAAGAAATATATATGCAAAGCATCCAAACAGTACAATTCGCCAATTTATTGTTCTTCAAGTTTAAGTGAACAACGAGCCCCATTGTTAATCCTTTAAAGAAAATTATTTGTAAATTTCGACAAGTAGAACAATGATTGGAACACGTAGACGGTTGAAATCTTTGTATATATTGCTTCCATATAGTCTAAGAAACATGTACGCAAAGCATCCAAACAGTACCGTTCGCCAATTTTTTGTTCTTCAAGTTTAAGTGAACTACGAGCCCCATTGTTAATCCTTTAAAGGAAATTATTTGTAACTTTCGACAAGTAGAACAATGAATGGAACTGGTAGACGGTTGAAATTTTTGTATATATTGCTTCCATATAGTCTAAGAAACATATATGCAAAGCATCCAAACAGTAACATTCGCCAATTTTTTTATCTTCAAGTTTAAGTGAACAATGAGCCCCAATGGTTAATCCGTTATCGGAAATTATTTGTAACTTTCGACAAGTAGAACAATGAATAGAACAGGTAGACGGTTGAAATCTTTGTATATATTGCTTCCATATAGTCTAAGAAACATATATGCAAAGCATCCAAACAGTAGCATTCGCCAATTTTTTGTTCTTCAAGTTTAAGTGAACAATGAGCCCCATTGTTAATCCTTTATCGGAAATTATTTGTAACTTTCGACAAGTAGAACAATTAATGGAACAGGTAGACGGTTGAAATCTTTGTATATATTGCTTCTATATAGTCTAAGAAACATATATGCAAAGCATCCAAACAGTACAATTCGCCAATTTATTGTTCATCAAGTTTAAGTGAACAACGAGCCCCATTGTTAATCCTTTAAAGAAAATTATTTGTAAATTTCGACAAGTAGAACAATGATTGGAACACGTAGACGGTTGAAATCTTTGTATATATTGCTTCCATATAGTCTAAGAAACATGTACGCAAAGCATCCAAACAGTACCGTTCGCCAATTTTTTGTTCTTCAAGTTTAAGTGAACTACGAGCCCCATTGTTAATCCTTTAAAGGAAATTATTTGTAACTTTCGACAAGTAGAACAATTAATGGAACAGGTAGACGGTTGAAATCTTTGTATATATTCCTTCTATATAGTCTAAGAAACATATATGCAAAGCATCCAAACAGTACAATTCGCCAATTTATTGTTCATCAAGTTTAAGTGAACAACGAGCCCCATTGTTAATCCTTTAAAGAAAATTATTTGTAAATTTCGACAAGTAGAACAATGATTGGAAGACGTAGACGGTTGAAATCTTTGTATATATTGCTTCCATATAGTCTAAGAAACATGTACGCAAAGCATCCAAACAGTACCGTTCGCCAATTTTTTGTTCTTCAAGTTTAAGTGAACTACGAGCCCCATTGTTAATCCTTTAAAGGAAATTATTTGTAACTTTCGACAAGTAGAACAATGAATGGAACTGGTAGACGATTGAACTTTTTGTATATATTGCTTCTATATAGTCTAAGAAACATATATGCAAAGCATCCAAACAGTACCATTCGTCAATTTTTTGTTCTTCAAGTTTAAATGAACTACGAGCCCCATTGTTAATCCTTTAAAGGAAATTATTTGTAAATTTCGACAAGTAGAACAATGAATGGAACAGGTAGACTGTTAAAATCATTGTATATATTGCTTCTACATAGTCTAAGAAACATATATGCAAAGCATCCAAACAGTACAATTCGCCAATTTTTTGTTCTTCACGTTTAAGTGAACTACGAGCCCGGTTGATAATCATGAAATGGAAATTATTTGTAACTTTCTACAAGTAGAACAATGAATAGTACAGGTAGACGGGTGGAATCTTTGTATATATTGCTTCTATATAATCTAAGAAACATATATGCAAAGCATCCAAACAGTACCATTCGCCAATTTTTTGTTCTTCAAGTTTAAGTGAAGAACGAGCCCCATTGTTAATCCTTTAAAGGAAATTATTTGTAAATTTCGACAAGTAGAACAATGAATGGAACAGGTAGACGGTTGAAATCTTTGTATATATTGCTTCTATATAGTCTAAGAAACATATATGCAAAGCATCCAAACAGTACCATTCGCCAATTTTTTGTTCTTCAAGTTTAAGTGAACTACGAGCCCCATTGATAATCATGAAATGGAAATTATTTGTAACTTTCTACAAGTAGAACAATGAATAGAACAGGTAGACGGTTGAAATCTTTGTATATATTGCTTCCATATAGTCTAAGAAACATATATGCAAAGCATCCAAACAGTACAATTCGCCAATTTATTGTTCTTCAAGTTTAAGTGAACAATGAGCCCCATTGTTAATCCTTTATCGGAAATTATTTGTAACTTTCGACAAGTAGAACAATGAATGGAACAGGTAGACGGTTGAAATCTTTGTATATATTGCTTCTATATAGTCTAAGAAATATATATGCAAAGCATCCAAACAGTACAATTCGCCAATTTATTGTTCTTCAATTTTAAGTGAACAACGAGCCCCATTGTTAATCCTTTAAAGAAAATTATTTGTAAATTTCGACAAGTAGAACAATGATTGGAACACGTAGACGGTTGAAATCTTTGTATATATTGCTTCCATATTGTCTAAGAAACATGTACGCAAAGCATCCAAACAGTACCGTTCGCCAATTTTTTGTTCTTCAAGTTTAAGTGAACTACGAGCCCCATTGTTAATCCTTTAAAGGAAATTATTTGTAACTTTCAACAAGTAGAACAATGAATGGAACTGGTAGACGGTTGAAATCTTTGTATATATTGCTTCCATATAGTCTAAGAAACATGTATGCAAAGCATCCAAACAGTACCGTTCGCCAATTTTTTGTTCTTCAAGTTTAAGTGAACAATGAGCCCCATTGTTAATCCTTTATCGGAAATTATTTGTAACTTTCGACCAGTAGAACAATGAATGGAACAGGTAGACGGTTGAAATCTTTGTATATATTGCTTCTATATAGTCTAAGAAACATATATGCAAAGCATCCAAACAGTACAATTCGCCAATTTTTTTATCTTCAAGTTTAAGTGAACAATGAGCCCCATTGTTAATCCTTTATCGGAAGTTATTTGTAACTTTCTACAAGTAGAACAATGAATGGAACAGGTAGACGGTTGAAATCAATGTATATATTGCTTCTATATAGTCTAAGAAACATATATGCAAAGCATCCAAACAGTACCATTCGCCAATTTTTTGTTCTTCAAGTTTAAGTGAACAACGAGCCCCAATGGTTAATCCTTTATCGGAAATTATTTGTAACTTTCGACAAGTAGAACAATGATTGGAACACGTAGACGGTTGAAATCTTTGTATATATTGCTTCCATATAGTCTAAGAAACATATATGCAAAGAATCCAAACAGTACCATTCTCCAATTTTTTGTCCTTCAAGTTTAAGTGAACAATGAGCCCCATTGTTAATCCTTTATCGGAAATTATTTGTAACTTTCGACAAGTAGAACAATGAATGGAACAGGCGGACGGTTGAAATCTTTGTATATATTGCTTCTATATAGTCTAAGAAACCTATATGCAAAGCATCCAAACAGTACCATTCGCCACTTTTTTGTTCTTCAAGTTGAAGTGAACAACGAGCCCCATTGTTAATCCTTTAAAGGAAATTATTTGTAAATTTCGACCAGTAGAACAATGAATGGAACAGGTAGACGGTTGAAATCTTTGTATATATTGCTTCTATATAGTCTAAGAAACATATATGCAAAGCATCCAAACAGTACAATTCGCCAATTTTTTTATCTTCAAGTTTAAGTGAACAATGAGCCCCATTGTTAATCCTTTATCGGAAGTTATTTGTAACTTTCTACAAGTAGAACAATGAATGGAACAGGTAGACGGTTGAAATCAATGTATATATTGCTTCTATATAGTCTAAGAAACATATATGCAAAGCATCCAAACAGTACCATTCGCCAATTTTTTGTTCTTCAAGTTTAAGTGAACAACGAGCCCCAATGGTTAATCCTTTATCGGAAATTATTTGTAACTTTCGACAAGTAGAACAATGATTGGAACACGTAGACGGTTGAAATCTTTGTATATATTGCTTCCATATAGTCTAAGAAACATATATACAAAGAATCCAAACAGTACCATTCTCCAATTTTTTGTCCTTCAAGTTTAAGTGAACAATGAGCCCCATTGTTAATCCTTTATCGGAAATTATTTGTAACTTTCGACAAGTAGAACAATGAATGGAACAGGTAGACGGTTGAAATCCTTGTATATATTGCTTCCATATAGTCTAAGAAACATGTACGCAAAGCATCCAAACAGTACCATTCGCCAATTTTTTGTCCTTCAAGTTTAAGTGAACAATGAGCCCCATTGTTAATCCTTTATCGGAAATTATTTGCAACTTTCGACAAGTAGAACAATGAATGGAACAGGTAGACGGTTGAAATCTTTGTATATATTGCTTCTATATAGTCTAAGAAACATATATGCAAAGCATCCAAACAGTACAATTCGCCAATTTTTTGTTCTTCAAGTTTAATGAACAATGAGCCCCAATGGTTAATCATTTATCGGAAATTATTTGTAAATTTCGACAAGTTGAACAATGAATGGAACTGGTAGCCGGTTGAAATCTTTGTATATATTGCTTCTATATAGTCTAAGAAACATATATGCAAAGCATCCAAGCAGTACAATTCGCCAATTTTTTGTTCTTCAAGTTTAAGTGAACAATGAGCCCCAATGGTTAATCCTTTATCGGAAATTATTTGTAAATTTCGACAAGTAGAACAATGAATGGAACAGGTAGCCGGTTGAAATCAATGTATATATTGCTTCTATATAGTCTAAGAAACATATATGCAAAGCATCCAAACAGTACCATTCGCCAATTTTTTGTTCTTCAAGTTTAAGTGAACAACGAGCCCCATTCATAATCATGAAATGGAAATTATTTGTAACTTTCTACAAGTAGAACAATGAATAGTACAGGTAGACGGTTGAAATCATTATATATATATATTGCTTCTATATAGTCTAAGAAACATATATGCATAGCATCCAAACAGTACAATTCGCCAATTTATTGTTCTTCAAGTTTAAGTGAACAACGAGCCCCATTGTTAATCCTTTAAAGGAAATTATTTGTAAATTTCGACAGGTAGAACAATGATTGGCACACGTAGACGGTTGAAATATTTGTATATATTGCTTCCATATAGTCTATGAAACATATATGCAAAGCATCCAAACAGTACCATTCGCCAATTTTTTGTTCTTCAAGGTTAAGTGAACAATGAGCCCCATTATTAATCCTTTATCGGAAATTATTTGTAACTTTCGACAAGTAGAACAATGAATGGAACAGGTAGACGGTTGAAATCTTTGTATATTTTGCTTTTATATAGTCTGAAAAACATATATGCAAAGCATCCAAACACTACAATTCTCCAATTTTTTGTTCTTCAAGTTTAAGTGAACTACGAGCCCCATTGTTAATCATTTAATGGAAATTATTTGTAAATTTCGGCAAGTAGAACAATGAATGGAATAGTTAGACGGTTGAAAACATTGTATATATTGCTTCTATATAGTCTAAGAAACATATATGCAAAGCATCCAAACAGTACAATTCGCCAATTTTGTGTTCTTCAAGTTTAAGTAAACTACGATCCCCATTGTTAATCCTTTAAAGGAAATTATTTGTAAATTTCGACGAGTAGAACAATGATTGGCAAACGTAGACGGTTGAAATATTTGTATATATTGCTTCTATATAGTCTAAGAAACATATATGCAAAGCATCCAAACAGTACCATTCGCCAATTTTTTGTTCTTCAAGTTTAAGTGAACAACGAGCCCCATTGATAATCTTGAAACGGAAATTATTTGTAACTTTCGACATGTAGAACAATGAATGGAACAGGTAGTCGGTTGAAATCATTATATATATTGCTTCTATATAGTCTAAGAAACATATATGCAAAGCATCCAAACAGTACAATTCGCCAATTTTTTGCTCTTCAAGTTTAAGTAAACTACGATCCCCATTGTTAATCTTTTAACGGAAATTATTTGTAACTTTCGACAAGTATAACAATGAATGGAACAGGTAGACGGTTGAAATCATTGTATATATTGCATCTATATAGTCTAAGAAACATATATGCAAAGCATCCAAATAGTACAATTCGCCAATTTATTGTTCTTCAAGTTTAAGTGAACAACGAGCCCCATTGTTAATCCTTTAAAGGAAATTATTTGTAAATTTCGACAAGTAGAACAATGAATGGAACGGGTAGACGGTTGAAATCTTTGTATATATTGCTTCTATATAGTCTAAGAAACATATATGCAAAGCATCCAAACAGTACAATTCGCCAATTTTTTGTTTTTCAAGTTTAATTGAACTACGAGCCCCATTGTTAATCCTTTAAAGGAAATTATTTGTAAATTTCGACAAGTAGAACAATGAATGGATCATGTAGACGGTTGAAATCAATGTATATATTGCTTCTATATAGTCTAAGAAACATATATGCAAATCATCCAAACAGTACAATTCGACAATTTTTTGTTCTTCAAGTTTAGTGAACAATGAGCCCCAATGGTTAATCCTTTAAAGGAAATTATTTGTAACTTTCGACAAGTAGAACAATGAATGGAACTGGTAGACGGTTGAAATCTTTTTATATATTGCTTCTAAATAGTCTAAGAAACATATATGCAAAGTATCCAAACAGTTCAATTCGCCAATTTTTTGTTCTTTAAGTTTAAGTGGACTACGAGCCCAATTGTTAATCCTTTAAAGGAAATTATTTGTAAATATCGACAAGTAGAACAATGAATGGATCATGTAGACGGTTGAAGTCATTGTATATATTGCTTCTATATAGTCTACGAAACATATATGCAAAGCATCCAAACAGTACCATTCGCCAATTTTTTGTTCTTCAAGTTTAAGTGAACAACGAGCCCCATTGATAATTATGAAACGGAAATTATTTGTAACTTTCTACAAGTAGAACAATGAATGGAACAGGTAGACGGTTGAAATCAATGTATATATTGCTTCTATATAGTCTAAGAAACATATATGCAAAGCA